>JAOTRQ010000008.1:1145604-1158502 GCA_028565875.1 Hoplisoma paleatum | reverse complement strand
TTAACTCTGTTTCTGTTGTTTGACCCTTGCCCACTATTTTGACATTTTTAAAGCTGTTTATCGTTTTTTCAGTGTAACATATTTGTTGAGCTCCACTGCCCTGTGTCCCTTTGAGGCAGAGGAAGTGGCGGCAGCAGCACGTTGATGTTTTCCTGTACATTGTGTTAAAGGCCTTGACAGAGACTTTGATGCAGCAAGAGCTGACCTGAAAGAGTGAGAGAGAGAGGGCGAGCGAGGCATAGTATAGGTAGTGCGGAGGACATGATGATTTGGGACAACAGGAATAATAGCTGATTCGGGAAGTACAGCAACAAGCCCAGCAAGACCTTGGAGAGATGAGCTATTATAGCACAAATACAGAAATGCTTACAACAGCAAAGTTGACGGAACAGGACTTTTTGTCTGTTACAGACACAAAAATACACAAAATCTTTTATGTACTATTTTTTAATGTTTGCTAATTTATTTTTCTTAGTCGTCACCTAGGAATCATCAAGGCAATTTCTTTTAGTAAACTCATAACTGCCAAACATCTAAGCTGGTGGCATGAAGTACAGCATTATGCCCCTTTGCTATATTATTGATGGCTTGCAGTGGTCAGTACAGTGGTGTATTCTTGGACCGATGGTCTCTGGGATTTATTGAGTAATGGTAAGGTAAGGCTTACTTAGTGATGGGTCCCATCAAACAGTTACTAGCTTCTTTGTTGCCAAAACACTATTTCTTCTGTACAAACCAGCCTTTTTTGTATTCTGGCTATTGTAATAGCATTAGCTTTTGCATGTTTATTCTTTTTTCTATGGAACTCAAAGCTATTGCACAGACTGTCAAGTTTGAATAGATGAGCTGCATATGAGGACAATACGAATATACTTTTATGGGCCAGTCCTTTCATGAATCCTCTGGGCTGCCAACTACTTTGTTACTTTTCTATTTCTATATTAATTGACCAAAGTGACTGTCCTGAATGTGACAACCACTTAATGCAATGATTTCTGTATATTGCATCTTCTTTATATTACCTGTACTGTGGGCTGTAGATGTATTTAGTACATTTTCTATTTATATATTTTACTTTTCTTTATTCAGGCCACACCTCTACCTACTTTAGTTAAACACTTTGTATCTTACTAAGAAAGTTAAAGAAGGTGGTAGTAGTATAAGTAACTAAGTCATATGTGTATTCATTTCTATTAAAAGTGGTCCACGGAGGGAACAGAGGCAACTCAAAGAGTTGAGGTGGTCTGATCTAAAAGATGATGTTGTAATTGCGATAGATAGATAGATAGATAGAGAAAGTTCTGATAGAAAATACAGTTTGAGTTAGCAGAATATGGACAAACACAATATTTCGAAGGTGGTCATAAAGTTATGCATGACGGGTGTTCATGTTTCCGACCAGTGTGTAAACTTTTAACCTTAACCGTACAACCATATAAAGACATACCCATAACAATCAGAGTCCAAATTTAAAACCTCATCTAAAATGACTCTCTGTGTAAAGGTGTTTCCTGTTTTATAGGTCTGAGCGCTCCGAGCTGGTATCAGGTTTTCCTGTAGCAAACTGCATAATACCAACGGCTATTGCAATTCACGCCCGGGTTAACGAGTCAGGTGTTGTACATCACGTAGTGCCCAAAACCACAGGAACCACATAGGTAATCATGCCTTAACCTGGTGGTTCTCTTACCCATTACACAAACACACGAGTGGCAGAAAGGCTTAGTTTTAAAATGATATATTTTATTTTATTATTAAATAATATTGGGTAGGCAGGAAAGCAAGACTTTCTCCACACTTGACTTGACTAGCATAGGATGTTAATGAGAGGGTCAATTAAAATCACTACATAGAGACGATTCGAATGTTTTTCCATGTCCATTTCTTATAGGCCTTAAAGCCTTCTTTTCCCCTATCACATTTCAAATAAGTGAACAGAATAAGTGATTTTGTGTCTGATAACTTTGATGGAATTATTTGTTGTGTGTGGTGTATGTCTGGTGGTTGCCAGACCCACCGTGTCTCCATGACACAATGATCAAAAAAATTTTTATTCGTCTTTCTTACAGTCCTTCATTCCAGTGCATAATTCAGATTTGTTACTTGTTCTATGGTCAAAAGAAATGGAATTCCATTGCCTGAGCTCTGAGGCCTGTGCTGTTGTTATTTATTTGATGTGACCGCCAGACAGATTCCTATATGCAGCCCAGTTTAACCATGTGTGTATATTTCTGGGAGTGTGTTTTGTGTGTGTGAGTCAGGCTTTAAACTGTCTTGCACTACTGTCAGAAACACAGCTTTGGCATGCTTCACTGATCACACCACAGCCCACTAAATACCCCAAACTGTACACAAGACCTCAAACTGATCCTAAGTATTTTCTTGCTTCTCTTTCCCGTTTTCGGGCTGTTATTGACATGTAAAGTGAAAAACCCTGATTATCTCTTCATCAGGGCATGTGAAGAGAATGAACTGAATGTGAACACTTCCAATAGTCAGTCAAGTCAAGTCAACTTTATTTATATAGCGCCTTTTCCAATAGACATTGTCTCAAAGCAGCTTTACAAAATGCAGGACGAACAGATACAGAAACCCCTGTTGAGCAAGCCGAGGGCGACTGTGGCAAGGAAAAACTCAGCAGGGCCCAGGAACCAGACTCAGCAGGGCCCATCCTTCTTGAGTAGTCCTTGTATGCAGCACTAATAGGACAATAGGGGGTTAGGGTAAAGGTTTTCATAAAGGAGTATACCTGATCTTAAAAGTGTTTACAGTAGGGGAAATTAATAAAAGTACCATCCATGTGAATGAAGGACACAATGTTTCCTTGTAAAAGTCATATCTGGGATGCTTAGCTTCATTAATGAATCGTTTTATTGCAAAAAATGCTTCATGTTTAGCATTTTTAGAAGTGATGTCCACTTCTCCGGCCAAGGAGGCATCTAGGATGGACCATTACATAGTGAAAATGTGTATTGTCATCTGATAAATCAGAGTTTTGCTTTTTTAAGGGTGGTGCTGTGTGCTTTACAGAAACATGTTCAATAGTTACGGTCAATCATGGTATAAGGCTGTGTCAGTGCCGTTGGCAAAGATAATTTACACTTCTGTGATGGCAAGAAAGTATACATTGTGGCCTTAAAGCATTGCCCATAACCCTATTTACCAGCTTTTTGCTGGTACCCGCGAATATATTCTAAAATTTGAGCTCGGGCTCATCTCTTAAAGAGCGATTACAGGATTAAGTAATCTGGTAAAAGTAAAGTTCCACAAAGTAATCTGGAGCCAAACAATGGATATATGTGATGCTATCCCATCTTATTTTTAAGGGTTTAGAAGGCAACACAAAGTTTGATCTGCTCATTGTCAGGAGAAGTGATGGAGGTGAGCTTTGCACTCTTTCCTGAAACAATCTTCACACATTTTCATGCAAATCCACTGACACAATTTCCATTTGCCTAATAGCTTCTTACAAATGATGTGCCATTACAACGAGCTTTATTTAAACAAATTTAATACGCCTTTAATCAAGAAAGAAGCGCTTGGAAAGGTCACACGCGGCATCAGTCGCACACAGGATGCACCCTCTCCCAGTATTATCTCAAGGGGGAGGAAGCATTTCATGGGAGAGTCATTTTAAGCAAATTGTTATTTACATTTTTATTTCGTTATTAAATTTTATTTCATCGCATACAGGAGGGAAGCTCGGTCCCCTCCAAACCTCATTCATGCAAACACACAGAGTAATTTACATCCAATTAAGAAGCCATCGAGACAGAGGGTAGTGTGTTGCGAATATGTGCGATATAAAAGATGGCTATGAATTGAGACAATAAAATATACAATTCCCGGATAAAGGACACAGAGAATGGATATTACATAATAACAGTCCTTTATTTATAATAATGCACGCAACTATTTTCTACTTATTAATTTGTTTTAAGCAAAAAAGTTAAATGTTTAACCTTATATCGTTTAAGTTTTAATAATGTAATAGCATTTTATATTATGTTGCCAACACAGGAAAAATAAAAAAAGATTTGTCTATAAAAGAAGATTTGTTCCAGATTAATCCTCAGGTCTAAGAACATTATTCCTGTGGTTAGACATACACACAGGTCACAGTTTCAATATGCAATACAATACAGCACAGAGACACACAGTCATACGTACAGACATAGACAGGGTTTAGACATCATAAAGCAAAGTTACAAATGAATAC
Source organism: Hoplisoma paleatum (assembly GCA_028565875.1). Classification (NCBI taxonomy): domain Eukaryota; kingdom Metazoa; phylum Chordata; class Actinopteri; order Siluriformes; family Callichthyidae; genus Hoplisoma; species Hoplisoma paleatum. The sequence goes on along the minus strand of JAOTRQ010000008.1, from coordinate 1,154,283 downwards.
ATGTCTATTCCGTATTTGATCAGGTGGTCAACAACATTCAAACCTTCAATTCGAGAAGATAAAATTATTATTGTATTAAAATACTGCTTCTAACCTTTGAAGGACCTTTTCTTTTTTGATATGGCTGTGTCCAAAGAAAGGTCTTTAAATTCCCTAAATTCCTAGTTTGAAAGTTTCCTATCACACAGTTAAAATCACACAGTTATAGTAGATCACTTATCTGCACAGTCTTTGTGCTTTAATCAGCCTGACACTGTCTGTACTTTAGTCAGAATTACACTGTCTCTACGAATAGCTGTGCTTTAATCATAATAACATTTTCTATGTGCTTTAGTTGAAATGAGGTTGTGCTTTACTCGGGGCAAAACACTGTGGTTTAGTTAGTCAGTTTAGTTAGACTGACACAGCCTTTATGGTTTAGTCAGACATCGACTCTTACAATGGCACTGCTTCAGCCTGTACTGTCTCTGTGCCATAATCAGATTGATACTGTGTTTTTGTCAGACTGACACTGCAACTTCAGTCAGACTTTCATGGTCTGACAGTAGATCTGTGTTTAGTCAGTTACTCTGTGCTTTAGTCAAAGTGATAGTCTGCTCTTAAGTCAATCATGATCATGGCATATGTGGTCATTATGTACTAATACTGACTCATAGTCCGATAGTGCATTATCTACATGCATAATCCTGAGATTGACACTGTTACTGAGCTTAAATCAGATACTTACACTTAAATCGTAGCACTATCTCTGTGCAAAATTCTGAAAACCCCTTGTTTAAATCAGATATTGACACGATCTCTGCTTAAATCATATGTTTATAGTGTCTTTGTGCCTAAGTCAGAGTAATCCTGTCTTTGTGCTTAAGTCTGATATGACTGTATGACTGTTCCTCAGCTTAAATCAGACAGTGACACTATCTCTGTGCTTTTGCCAAGTAAACACTGTTGCTGTCGTTTAGTCAGATAGACAGATTCTCTGGTGCTTTAGTGTCAGATACTAAAATGTGTTATTGTACATTGTATAGAATATACACTGGCAGTATCTAGGGGTCATGTGACCCAGTAAGGTTGATTGTCCCTGTTACTCCGTCCCCAATTTGTCCCTGTTACTCCACCCCCAATTTTAATACGTGTGCTGCCAGCTATTTAATCTTTATTTTCCTCATGAAGATATGGATAATTTTTAACAACCCTAAGTCAGATGTTGCACAAATAAACCCTAAACAAGCTACTTGTTCTATCAATGAATTTGAGTTATTCTTTTTTGCAGCATTGACTTCAAACTAACCATGTAAACTAGCAATTACATTGATTAACATAATTAAATAATTAAAAATCGACTTAGTTACAGTGGAACACCATTTTTGAACAATCAAAAGTTAAGGAACTTGCTCAGAGGCCCAGCAGTAGCAATTGATGGTAGTGAGACTTACCAATGATTGTCTGGTCTCTAACCCAGTGTCTTGCCCACTAAACTGTCACTCCCAATATTCTAAATCATAATTTCTTAATAAATTAAACATGAAAATGAAATAGCTAGTTTTACAGCACTATACATACAACAGTTGCATTGTTATTATAGCAAAACTAGCTGACAAGTTGACTTACCCTTTTGTAAAAAAGAAATACCAAGTTACAACAGCTCAAAAACTGTAGCTAACACTATAGCACAGAATTAAACTATGATGTGCTGAAATACAAATCAAAATGATTTTACAAGGCAATTTTAGCAAACACACCTATTTGTCAGGAGATTCATAAAGCAGGTGGCTTAGCAGTCATAAACAATCCTGATCGTGCAGACCTCCATTATACATAATTGGAGATATAATACATTCTCTAGATTAATAAATCATGATTTACCAACTGTCAGTTCAATGAATGAATTTGTGTTTGGCAGATGCTGGGAGAACGCCGATGAAATATAGAGCCAACACTAAAAGTTTGGTAGCGGGAAACAAATGAATCTGGACCTGTTTAAGCTAGTAATGGGATGCTTAAGCATACAACAGCATTCTAAAGTGTTCACAGGTTGGAAAATACCCTTTAGTGTTTGAGCAATACCTCAAAAAACATGAATGTTCTACTGTGCAAGCCACCCAAGAACATTTGATTGGATTGAAACACCAATTCTGACCATGTCTAATCTAACAGTACAAGCTATTACAACCGTCTCAGTATCAATTGCACTGCAGGTGATTTTAATACCTATTTTTAAGGTCGCATGGACTGTTTTATTTTTGAATGCAGAGCAATCTTAATCCTAGTTAATGCCCATTCTTGGGGTGGCATTTAGCCGGAATGAATTGCTTGCTTAGACACAGCTAACTAAATAAAAGTCAGCACAAGCAGAGAGTATGAAAAATGGATTTTCATTACTGTTTCATTGATTCCAGTAAATAAGGGCCCCGGGCCGGTGACGCCGGGCCTGCAAAAACAGTAATAATTTAATCTAAGGTGACACACTCCAAAATGCATGTGGACAAAAATCATCCCTGAATATTAAACCCCAGCCCCGAAGACAAGGAGAAGGAAAGAACGGGTTCGCTACACGGGCACACATAAACGCATGCAGATTGCCGTCTAACCTATTTAAAACCCAAAATTAAAGGTTCTACTCATAAATCACATTTGCTAGCACAGATATGCCTAGTTATGTAGCTGTTTACTAGAAACCTGAAAGGTTAAAACATGGAGTGCATTACATTTTACAAGGATAATTAATAATTTTCTCCTGGCTGTTTATAAAAATGGAAAATAGAGTCTAAATTATGTCACAGCCATTTTTGAAAGTTAAATTTTTGAAAAAAATGGCCTTAAAGGCTCCAATAGAGAACTAAGAGCCACCACAGAGTCAAAATCTCACACTTTCTATTTCGGAGAGATCCCTGTTTCTGAGATGAATGTGAATAAAGGTGGGAGCTCATCTCTGCTTGGGCTGTGATACACACATGCAGATGCTGAACGTTCACATACTCAGTGAGTAAGACTTGGCCCTGTAGCATGTCATAGCCCTTTAGGCAGAGGGCTCTAATATGGTGTGCTAGCTGTCACCAATTAGTAGCTGTTCCCAGAGCTAATGAGAGGCTCTTAATGTGACAGCTCCGTTCCAAAGGTGTTGACCCTCTATATCGCTCAAGGGTAACACTCAAGACTCCACTCACCTTAATGTCATTAAATCCTTATATCTACTACCTTTAACCTTTTGCTGTGTTTATGACTTACTGTTGTGTTTTTGTGCACAGAATAATCATTGAATTAGGGTCAATTCGTTCACTTTATCTTGCCTAGGGCTACGCTAGGCTGTGAGAATGTAAGATAGAACTACACCCTGGATATTTCATTCATGCATCACACTGTGTTACACATTTACCTATTTGCTCATAAATGTTTGTGGCAATTTTGAGAAGACTTATGTGTTGTCTCCCAGTTTAGCATGATCAATTTGACTTCCATTTAAGGTGGGTATATTTCTGCTCACTGCTTACTGTGTGCAGCCTTTAGCAGACGACTTTTTACCCATGTTCTCTAGACAGGCACCTCTCAATCTGCTGATCTTACACTGCATTTGTAACAAAACATCTTGGCACCACTTGTGTGACTTGTGTTAGGTTTAATTTCGTCTGCAAAACTTTAAAAAGATCTGGTCTGGGTCCATTTTGTGTTGTGTACATGTTCTCTCGGTGGCTGTGTGGATTTTCTCTGGGTACTCCGGTTTTCTCTTACAAAAAAAAGATTATTTAGAGACACTGGAGAAATTCTAAAGCATGGGTGTCAATCCGGATTCATAATGGGCCGGTGTGGCTGCTGGACTTTGTTCCTACCAACCCAGGAAATAACATGATCAGCTATTTAACTTAAACCAGCTAAGTAAAGTTGTGAAATCAGGTGTGTTTTGATCTGGTTGAAATAAAATCTGACAGCCACATTGGCCCTTTGAGGATGGGTTTGAGACCCCTGTTTTAAAGAATAGCCACTAGGATGAAGAAACTAGTGCATTATTGTAGTGCTGGTCCCAAGCCCATATAAATAGGTACGGTTATGTCAGAAAGAGCATCTGGTAGACACACTATGTCGAATCAGCAAGAAAAAAAAAATATGAAGACATGAAACGTGATCTGCACATTTTGAATTTTGCTTATGTATTATTTTATCTATGTATTATTAATTTGTCTATGCATTTTCTAATTTTATCCTTTTACCCGATTTCTGCCTAACTTTACAAAGTCCAGTCATCCTCCCTGCTGGCGTTGTCAATTATGTCTGCTAGATGGAACCCAGTCAAACAGTTTCTCTGCACTGATGTGCTAGCAGAACATTCTCCAACAGCGCCACCTGTGCACCAATCACATATGATTGCAGCATAGATTCACATCGTTTTCCATCCCGAATATTTTTTACATTTTATCACTATAATTTATGGTTAAACTTTACACTGTAAATAATAACAACAACAATGTATTTTTTAAACCTTTTAAAAGGTTTTGTTAGTGCTACAGATCCATGTTCTGAACCCCCAGCTCCCACTGACCATTAGAGAAATGTCAACTGATGTCTTCTTTGCTTGAAGCTTAACATTTTTTTCTTAAGATCAACTATCAAGCAGAGTCTTTAGCCTGCTAGCTTTAAACACAATATACAAGATGAACAGAGGGATGGAGACTAAAGTGGTAAAAAAAAACATGTTCACAAAGCGAAAGCCATTGTTAAAGCAATGTGTTCATGTGTGTTTGAGCAGAGTTCCAGTGAAGCATCAAATCGCCACACTAAGTTACGCTAATGTTGTTGACTGCTAGGAGCTATGTATGTGACTGACCTTTTCTAACATTTAGCACCAAATTTAGCTACATTTGCCTGCTACTGCTGAACGTTTCAATTAAAAAAAAACTAACTAAAAAGGCCCTGCTAGGCTACTGTCTAGCAACCATTACCATGTCCTTAAAATAATCATTAAAATAATCATTAAAAGCTCTTTTTTAAATACATTTCTAGATCTATATTCTCTAATGAGCGAAAAATCCACTCTCAGTCCTGCTACTTCACTTTACTACACAACCCTCATGGAACATACTCTGGACTAAATGATTTCTTACCTTTCATTCGCTTCTGTGGAATTTTATTTTGGTAATTTAATTCATTGTGTGCCAACACTTAACAAGGTTAAGCAGTATTGTTCTAATTCTTTAATCGTTACATTGTTACTGGGAAAGAAAATGGAACATGGTTCATAATATTATTAAAACAGTGTATATATAGGGACTGTCCCTATATATAGTATATATATAGGGACATAATATATGTGTATATAGTAAATATACACTGTCCCTATATATAGTATATATAGGGACAGTGTAGCCTAGTGGTAGAGCCCTGTCTGCTCCAGGGGCGCTGTACATTGGCTGACCCTGCGCTCTGACCACAACTTCCAGACAAAAGTTGGGATATGCAAAAACTTGCAATTTCCCCTTGGGGATTAATAAAGTATATAAAATAAAACAAAAATAAATAAATAAAAACATGCGGTGCACTAATATCTTGTCTGCACTAAAATGGTCAAGCAATTTAAAAACGAGTCTCTTAACAATGACTATTGTATTAAAAGTGTATGTGGCTTCAGGTCCTGTGATGTTGTAATGCTAAAGAAATAAGCAAAACTGTGTTATATGTTGTGTCCGTTTGCTTTCATGACGCACATGTACGTGAAGTGAGTCCGATTCTGTCGGCGAGTCTGAATTCGGCACAACACCTGAAATTGTAGGTGAACCGAATAGAGTAGAGAAAGCATGACTAGTTTGGGAATGAAACGCTTCTCGAAAATTATGTTTATGTACATATTTTATGTTCTTTTAATGACCTGCAAGTACACAGCCTGTTTGCTCAATGATGATGTATTCAACTGATATACACTTTACAAACCAAAGGTCTAAAAGAATTAAACATATAATCGTTCAATATCTGAGGTTTGGAAATCGAGAGGAACACTTAAGCTGGTGCCTGACATTTGTTTGCGGTGTGTTTGGTGCATGAACAGAGTTTGACAGAAGCTGATAAATGACATGTTGGAAAACTTCATTAAAATAAGATAATGAATGTTAATGAAGTTAATGAAGAGAAAGAAACCACTAAAGAAAGGTAGATGCAGCCAAGCGCACATGTGTGAATACGTGGGTGTTAAAAGCATGTGATACATTACCGGTTTATGCTACAACTTGACTTTTGGGAGCTTTAACGTGAACTGTGTCCATGAGAAATGAACTGACCATGAGAAATGACAGAATAAACTCACTCTCTCACTTACTTTCTGTTATGCTCGCTCTATCTCAACCTGCTTGTCCACCATCTGGTGCTGCTTATCCTCTGCTTTGGGTTGTGTAATTGCTCTACCGAAATCACTTTGAGCCCAGCTGTAGGTAACACATTTTAAACAAAAGGTGCAAAAGGATAAAAGCAACACATTTGTCTTTATTTCTTTCTTTCCAGTAGAGGGGTGGTCAGGTAATGGTGACTTTAATTATTCTGAACTCTATTCATTATAGAACTTGGCTGTAGTTTCCAGGCCTGGTTTTAATCACATCCTGTCTTTCCTGCGCTGGTGCTGTAAGCTCAGGGTAGTATTGCTCTCCGAACACAAGGAAGGTCAGACCTCGCTAGCTTTTAGCTGCTCACTGGCCTCTCGTAATCACCGGCTTGAATGACTCGGATGTTATTTTATGTGCGGATATGACAGGATTCGGAGGATCAGAGAGGCAAGCACTCTGTATGTTATGATGGCGGGTTTTGTGACTATAGGATGTGTTTAGGATTATAACAGAAAGTCTGTGACCAGTTTAACCACTAAATAATTGTGTCTGTTTAAAACGTTTAGTATGACCATAATTAATCAATTGCTTTCAAATCTACATACACAAATTCAAAAACTACAGGCATTAAGATGCTTCACACACCACATACACACGCACGCACGCACGCACACACACACACACACACACACACACACACACACACTATTAAAAAACACTACTTGTGCCAATTAAGTCAAGTGAGTATTAAGAAAGACTTGACATACTACATGACATATTTACCTGAATTCTGTTCACTAAATATCTGTGTATGAGCTGATTGACCTGAAAATGACAAATCTTCAAGTAATCTTGTGAGTTATAGTGTTTCTTGGAGCAGTAGAAACCCGTTTGCAAATGCAAAACCATGCACAAGTCAGTTTTGCATATGATACCGTATTATAAGCATACCAGAACCAAATTTATAGGATGTATAAAATCAGATAAAAGTGACCAAAGACTATTGAGTAGCTTAAGTTTTGAATCAAACAAGAGCCACTATACACACATAATCCTTGCCTTTGAGCTAACGTGTTGTGAAATACCAGTCGCCACATACTCTCTGAAGTGCTTTATTAACAACTCATCAGCGGTAGAGTCATTGGAAAGACCTGTGAACCAGGAGTGATTAGTTTATCTGAAGTACACTCTAATCCTTCGGCTGTCGTATCGCTTCAAAACATCTATAATGAAACATAACAAGGTCTGGATATTACTTAGAGATTAGAGCGGCAGCATGTGAGAAGGTAACATTTATCAAAAGACTCTCAATTACAGGGCTCTCCTGAAAGGTCAATTTCAGTCATGCACCATTTTTCTCCCCTTTGTGAAAAATTGATAAAATATTTTAAGAAATTTTAATGACACAGTGGATTTGCCAATGTCAATAGAGCGAGCGTGCTAAGCTGACATAACTTAAATATACACAGCATGAAGTATTTGGACACAAATTCGTAAATTCATAAATCGAAATATGGACTTGTTTGCCTCTTGAGAGTACAACAGCCTTCAAACGTTTGGGAAGACCTTGGCCATTATTTGTGTTTGCCCATGCAAAATGTAGTCAGCCTACAGTTGCTTACATTCATAAATTATTGTTTTGATTTAACATGATTAACCCATCCAGGTCTAATTTTAGGGTTTGGAAAGGTATGCCACAATCCAAGTATGCCCATAGATACATAGATATCATACACCATCATACATTGCCACTTTCATTTTCTCACCACAATATTTTCCTCGTACATGCCTTTCTTTAAACACAGAAAATGTCCGTTCATTGCATATTTGAGGTGTGTTCTATGACCTACCTAGTAGCAAATTAAGTACCACAAAGACCTAGCTTATAAGATACCGTCTATCTCAATGCACCCAAAAATGATTGAAAATGAATGCTGACAAGTCCGAATTAAACATTATGAATCGACATTTATTCAATTTGACTAATAATGTCTATACTTACAAAAGAACCCCTTTCTGCAATGTTAAAAATGCCCAAATGTTAAAATCAGAAATGTGTTCATACATTAAGTTTGTAACCCAAAATGTTTGCATGTGAGTCACTGCAGGGTCTATGTATTTTATTATTATTTGCCAATCCTAAATTATGAAAAATCATAATGTATCCAAAATGGTAAATTATAAAATGTGCTGTTTTAGCAAAAAAAAAAAAATAAAGCATGCAAATTTTAGAGCAAAGGTTATTGTAGACGATGCATTATTGTATTTTTAGTTCAGTCAGTAAATCAAGTTTTCAACTAGTGTCATGACACACACACACACACACACACACACACACACACACACACACACACACACACACACACACACACACACACAC
>JAOTRQ010000008.1:1099416-1110226 GCA_028565875.1 Hoplisoma paleatum | reverse complement strand
CACACACACACACACACACACACACACACACACACACACACACACACACACACACACACACACACACATACACAATGGTCCTTTCCTGAAATGAAGAACACAATGGGTACGTTTCTCATAGTGGAACACTATACACACAATATGACCACAGCATGAACACCTGACATGTTTTCTTTGCCTTGGTTCATCTAGGCCTGCTTGGATCGTGATAACTCATGTCATACATTATAAAAAATATTTTTAATTTTCTTTTTTTGCAGAATAGTGTTTTAGTCTGTATATTGTGGTCAAGTAAAAGTCTTAGTTAAGTGACATTGCTTTTCTGAAGTGTAGCTCTGCCTATGTCTACATGTTTGTTTATAAGTGAATTCCGGCCTTTCTGCACACAGACTTCTTAATATGGATTCCTTCTTTCCATTTTAATTGTCATTTGTGCTATTTGTTGAAAGTTATTTCCAATATGTCGTATTATAAGCCTTATTTTTAAGCTTTCTTCTCTAATGAGGTTTAGCAGAAAGTGCTGATCCAGGTCTTATCTCTGATGGCAGAGCCCGAGACTGTCGTGGATCTTTTTACAGGATCAAGAAACCATCACCTGCTTAATGAATAATATTTCTTTTAACCCTGTTCTAACTTTTCTTAAGGTTGCTGGCATCACATTAACTATTGTTTATTTACAACGGACATGTTTGTAAAGAAATTATTAATAAAACAGAATCACCTTCTGTAAAATGTGGCTAGATTTTAAGATAAGTAAAGCAAAAAAAAAAACTTATTTGCAGGGGTTAACAGTCGAATCTCGAAAGCTGTTCATGATGAAATACTACTTATATGACACAGTGCTGGTCTGTTACTAGAGCAGCTGTGAAATGTGAACAAATGTGAATTTTATAGGTTATAAAAAGCATTTAGCGTATGCCTAGAACCAAGAGGGTTAAGGACTTAGTTCAAGGGCCAAAAGTGCATCTATGGCCAAACAGGTGTTGAAACTATCCACATTGTGATTGACAGTCCAGGCTATCACTGTCTCCAGCCAGCCAGATGTGTTTCATGTGGACCCTTGCTCATGTTAGTAGATCTGCTGAAATTCAAAACTACAAGTTGTCACTATATCACTGATGGGCCACAAATGTAGCCCATCAGTATCAGAAAATATAGAATTGATATACCCCCATTTTCTAAATTAGATGTGGATAGTAACACATATTTACTCAGGTTATTGTAATTAGTTAGTGCGTGTATGTACTTTTAAAAGGAAACGTTAATGTTGAGGCACTGAGGCGATGCAAAAATAAAAATCCACCTTAACTTTTCATCATAGTCTCAAGTCAAACTCTATAGTGAACTTTATTGTCATTCAGACTATACAGCTAGTGCACAACTGAACGAGATTGCGTTTACCAAGTTCCAATGCACAGAGTATAAAACAACAGAAGAGCATGTTCAAGACTGAAATCAACAATAATTTTTTAAAAAGATATACACTACAGACATAAAATACACTCTAAGTAAACATATAGTAAATATTGCAAATAGTTTGCAGTGATGAGGTACATAGAGTATTGTACAAGGATATAGAAAAAGAAAATGTAGCAGCATGGTGTTGGTATTTTTAAGTCTTAATAAATACATGTGATTATCGAGTCATATATATTTATATCATCGGGGTATAAATGTGGTAAGTGTGAGCAGGTTTGTTGTGTGTGCGGTTATAGGTAGTTGAGTAGTCTAAAAAAGCTCCTGCTGAGTCTGGCAGTCCTGCATTACAAGTCATCAAGTATGCATCTCTAATTATGTAAATGTATACACACTGTAGCCAAACAAAAAACATTTATAACTTCCATTTTTCAACATAGCTGTGAGAAAAAAATGTTCAGCATCCGGTCACGCCCCCTCCGGTCGTCACACCCTGACGAGGTGCACCTGAAGGCAATTGTTGAGGACTACTTCTATGTATTTTAGCCTGTGTTCCCCCAAGGTTAGGGCCAGATAGTTGTTTGTATTTGTGTTAGCGTTTGTATTTGTGTTCTGTTATTAAAACTTTGGTTAGGGTTAAAATAGTCCTCTCCTGGTGTGTGCGCGTGTGTGGCATTTAAAGAGTCCCTGCATTACCACTAACAATTCTTAACAATAGCTATTAACCCATAAAAGACCAACTTGCTTTATCTCTTCTTGGTAGATTTAGTGTTCGGTTTCATAAAGGAATGAAACTGTGAGAATTGTGGGAAAAGAAAAGTATGTGTGAAGTGTTGCATTCTTAACACTAGAGAAAGAATTTCTCAAAAGAGATGGGAAAGGCCATTTATATGCAAGTGTAGCGAGAGTATCGGTCCACCCACCTTTCCTGTGCTGTGTATTACAAGTACGGCAACCTGTGCCAAGAGAGAGGAGAGGGAGCCAAAGGGCAAAATGTTGGGAGCGTGGAACGCAGAGGGCCCTCTCGCCCTTTTTCTTTCTGTCTTTTTTCTCATTCTCTCTCGTTTCTCTTTCTCTCACAGACCAGCTGTTCTCTCACAGGTCCGTTTAGATGTGAACCTGTAGCTCTGGGCTTCCTGTAACATTTCAGAAATACTTGTTATTTGGCCTGTAGGGCTTGGCTGTAACGTTGTACGCTGGTTTAAAACCCTAAGAGCATTAACATCGCTGCATAGCCAAAATGCAAATAAAGATTTGCATATACAATTTCTGATTTCATATACAATATTGCTACACTGAGCAGTAAGGGTTGGGAGAAGTAATACTGTATCATGTCAGAGAGTTTATATTATAGTATTTAGTGCCATCTGAGGGGCAGCCATGGCCTGGTGGTTAGAGAACTGGACATGTGATCAGAAGGTTGCTGTTTTGATTCAGAGAGTTGACAGGTCATGACTGAAGTGTCCTTGAGAAATGGACCGAACCTCTACCTGCTCCCCGGGCTCGTGGCTAGGGCTTCCCCCTAGTGTGTATGAACGTATGTTTCACTGCTTGGCTTGGTTTAGATGCAGAATAATTATTTTCTAAGTGTTTAAAAGCACAGTGGTGAAAAAGTACATATAAAAGAGGCCTGGTTCACATATGACATGGAACTTTCTTGGACACTATTATTAGCCCTCAGCACACACATTGCAGTGTCTTAATTACTGTGTCAAAGTTCGTACTCACTTCAGATACACGTTTATTGAATGTTAAACAAGCATTACTTTCTTGTTCATCCCAAAATCGATATTAAATACCCGCCAATGTACAAAATACTTTCCTGAGATCCTCTTTCAGATATTTTTATCAATTAAAAGATGTAGAGCTCATCAGCCAGCATCCCTGACTCTGCATACTAGCTTCGTATTTGACAACCGAACAAATGACATATTCCTCCTTTAGTTACCTTTTCTGTGCTCGCCGCAGCATGCGTCATTTCCATATTCCAATTAATATTCAAATTGTATATAACATTTTGCATGCAAATGGATAATATATTCAGGATTAGGTATATTGCGGTTTAAATCTATCTCTCTCCTGTGCTACCTTAGCCTTCAGTTAATAAGCTCTGCTTTCCCACCGAGCTCTGCTTTACTTATTAGAACACAGCAACATGTTGCACCTCCTCGATATTATTTCTCAAAATTAATGTTGAGTCGGGAAACACAAGGACCAGTTAATTTACACTGACACACACACACACACACACACACACAATGAATCAAAGCTGGCAAACAGGCCTCCTGACTCGCTTGAAACCATTCAAGTGTTTCAAATCTAATTTGAATATATGAATGTTTGCTTTGTCTGTTTTGCTAAAGCATGGCTCCGTAGGAGCAAATTGAGTCAGTGGGCTGGAAATGAACTGACCACTGAGTTACATTTAGGCTACTAGTCAGTGGACACATAAGACTGCTTTTTAAGGTTTAGTTGGTGAACTCGTATGATCCAAAAACCATACATAAGTATTACAATACAGTAACGTGAATAGGCTACAGATACAGTTTGACTTTGACTTAAACTAATGGATCATGTATAAAACGTGAAATAAAAATCTGAATATATAGTTTGTTATTAGCTACAGCTAAACACCCAATCATGGTCACTCACATCTAATAGTAAATATGTTCAAAAATAGATCAAAAAAAGATCAAAAATATTAGTCAAAACTCTAATGTACACACATGTCTTTAAGACAAAAAGAAATGGTAGGCAAAGATAGGACTGAACCATGTTACCTACCTGGCAACCCTGTCATACAACAGTAAAAATAAGTTTGTATTATGTTTTAAATGTATATGTATTAACTGCTCCATCTGAGTATGACCTATGTGTAAGGGCTGGCATATGAGCCTGTATGTGTACATGTGTTATGGGCCCCAGCAGAGGCTGTAGAGATGTTAATGTGAAGATACAGACAGCAGTAAACGTGTGTGGTATCAAGGAGCCACCACTGGTAATGGATAGGTTTATTTTAAAGCCAACCATCCGCTATCAATCTTTAAGAGGTACGGGAAAACCATCTCTCTTTCTTTTTCTGTCCGAGCCTCTTCCCAGCACCCTCAGGAGAATAAAACATCAACCTCTCTGCAGCTCCACTAACAATAATAAAAATGCCTGGGCTTAAAGGTGACATTCCCAATTTACGATTATTTGCGTCTATAAAGTGTATTCTTTGGCTCTCGACTCATTCACACTGTCTACCCTGCAAAAACAATACATTAAGAATGTCCAGAGCAAATGGAAATTCTATCCCTTTTATTAAAGCAAGCCGCTGATACCTGAGTCTTTCATTCAGCCGTCCTGACCTCGGAGGAGACATTTATCCTCTGGTGCTGCTTTTCTTTTAACCGAAAGATACAACAAGAGAGAAGCAGAAAGAAACCAAAATGAATGAGGAGAACAGGGAGACAGTGGTCTTCCATTTACCTTTCAATGCAAAAGAAATATAATCTTCTTCTTTGTCTTTCGGCTGCTCTGAGCTCAGGGGTTCGCCACAGCGTATCGAGGTACACATCTTCGACCTTTTACATCTTTTATGCTGAATATCTTTTCTTTTTAGGACCGACATTGCAATATAGTGGCTAGGTATCGCCATAGGATTTCCAATTAACCTGGTGACTTGTCTTTGGACTGTAGGAGGAAACCAAAAACCAGAACCCACAGATTAAACCCACATGGACATGGGGAGACTGGAGAAGTGCTTAGAAAACACCGGGACTGCCTCACAATAATTATTATATTAATTATATCATACAGTGTAAACATTTTGTATTTCAGTACCTGAAATTCTTACATAAATGAAGTGTGACACGTCATCCTATTTGTTTGAATAAATATATTTCCATGGCCACTAACCCTAACCAAAATTTATTAAGGTTACAGCTTTCTTTAATTTTCATGAAATGTATTATTAAAATGACCGTAGAGAAAAGAAAATAGAAAATGAAATAATTAAGAACAAAGAGATACGGATAATTAAATATATTTATTGTGGTGTATAACACAAACATATATTGCAAAGATACTCAATTGAAATGTGATGTGTTTGTATTACTGTGTATTGTATTGGTAATTACAGTATTATATACTATAATTTAAGATTTGTGGATAATTATAGTTATCAGTAAACAGTGGACAGTGACGATATATAAACATAATGTGTAACACAGTGTGTAAATAAGTAATAATTTAGTATAGCGTATTAGTAAGAAAAAATAACAGATTCCTCACATAACTGACTAATATAACACTGTCCAATTCTTTATATATTCTAAGATGGATCTCATTTGCCTAACAGACATAAAAGTTATGCATCAAATACATTGGAAAAGTACAAAACAAAGCCTATCTGTAATGTAAATAGGGATAAATGCATAAGCTGTGGATTGTTACAGAAATATATTTTAAAAAATCAATAAAAAACATGATTGGAAACAAAAAACACAACACAAATAAAAATTGTGCATTTGATCCAGCTGTGTATATTACGTGAGAGCTAGCAGCTAAGTAGTAAGTAATCCTATGTGGTCATAATGGCCTGGCCCATATTTCCTTCGTACATTCCAAAATGCATGACACATTAGAACCCTAAGATGATCTAATGTACAACAAATGTGAGTCGAGCAGAAACGTAAGGACAATTTATTCCTGGATAAAAATAGAGCTGAATCAGTGCCATGACATTATTAATATGAAAAGACTAATCAAATTTTATCTGCCCCTAAATATATACATAAAATGTTTAGATGTATGCAGACACATGGCCATTAGTTGATTATAACTATAACAATAATCTTTACGCAAAGGATTAAGAGTTTTGCACTGTATATAAATACTAAAGACAGGAAAACTATGAAAGAACATGTGATTTTTCATTTTAAATAGTGTCAGTTTGTTCCGAATAATGACTTAGATGAGAAAAACAGTGAAAACTGTATGTACGTATGTATGTGTGTAAATATGTATGCACCGAATGTGTGTGTATGTATGTACAGTATGAATGTGTGTGTATTTAAATATGTATGTATATATGCATGTATGTATACATGAGTGTGTGTAGGAGGGAGTGGCATTATCCTGTTATTCTGATTTGTATGGCTGTCTCTGCAGTCCTGACAGGCTGACACACTTGATCCAAAGCTCCAAGATGAGCAAATGAAGCTTCATCATTAAGCAAAGATTCATCTCATCGAACTATTTTTACACGCCTGAGACAGAGCGTGTAAAATGCAGGATCTTGAGAGGCGGAAATCGCCGCTGTGCCATCAGGACTCTGGGACCCACACAGGCCAGGACATCACCAGATTGATGACTGTTCCGATCAGCGTGACCAATCGAATGTGCCAGCTCTTCCTGCCTGTCTAAAGCTGGTGGCGAACACTGGCAGATGCAAATGCTTTATTTTGACAGCCTCACATGGGGAGGAATGGCACTTCGGATCAGCACTACGACGACCATCAAAAAGAACAACAAACTCCTACAGAGATGTGACTCGCCACCCTGTGACTTTTCCCAGGCCTTAAAAAGTACTCTTGGACTCAGGTTAATTTCATCTGTATATAAAAATAAATTAGAATATATATATAAAAAATATATCAGCTGCTCCAGTTAGAGGTCACAATAACACGTCATGATACTCATTATGGATTTCCTGTTTTTAATGCTCTGTCTGACCCAGCCTTTTATTTTTATGTGTTTGGCACCAGCACTACAATGCACTGGTCTGTACATTCTAACTATAAAATATCAATAGGAAAATGCAGTGACTCTGATTTACTTAACTGCATGTTTGGACTGTGGGAGGGATACAAATGCAAACATGGTCACTGTCCATTCAGTATAAAATATACAATACATTAATCAGAGTCATAGACAATAATTTCGTGTTGGCCACGATTTCCATTTCCTTGAATCATTATTATGTGGAAATATTAAGCAGTAGTGTTAAGTGGGATCACAAAGGAGCCTTTTTCAGTTATTTGCTATAAAGCTGAACAAATGTTTCTGAAACATTATTTATAAGCTGTAACACTGACAGTTTAAAGCTCCTCTATTAAAGTTTATAGCAAGCACTTTGGTTCCTTATTTCACCTAACAATTTTTAATTCATCTCCAAGAGTACAAACTAATATTGCATAAACTACAAAGAATGACTCAAGAAAATGTGCACTTACTACGTACTGTCGACCTGTTCACATGTTTAACGCCCCATGGCAACCCTAAAAAAGATTAAGCTGTGGTAAAACTAGATAACGGATGGATGGGAAAAATATTACTTGAAACTATACAATTATATTGTACTACAAATAAAAATAATTTTAAAACATGACATATTGACCAGTGGCAAAAGTGGAGCAGAGGGATTTTTAACTGCATACCAGTGTCGAAAGTTCAAATCTTGATATTGTCAATATTGGATGCCACACTAGCCACTGGGATGCCCAAAACCAGCGCATTGAGGGTTGTGCCAGAAGGGGCATCTGCCATAAAACAATGTCAAAACAATGACCACTATCGATCCCCCCACAGAGTTTCTCAGCAGTGTTTGTACGGAGTAGGTTGCAGGTCTTTCTCCAACACATAGTTGATCTCCAATCAACCTAGTGCATGTTTTTAGATTGTGGGAGGAAAACAGAATTCCCAGAGTAACTAAATGGACATGGGGTAGACATGCAAACTCGTATTGTTGATTGTATTACAATGAATATGATAATATATGAAATGATATTATTAGAAATATTTCATTTAGTGAATAATATAGAACTCATTATAGATTATAAGTCATATATTGTTAACATAAGTGAAATATTTCCTTTTACATTTGAATAGTTACGTTTGAACGTTTTAAATAGATAGACTTTTCTTACAATTATAAAAGTGCTGACCTTTCGGACAACTAATAAAACAATACTTTATGAAGAAATGTTGATAATGATTTTGTTTAGTTTTATGTTTATTTTCCAAGGACGCTTCCAAGTCATTTTTATGCTTTTACATCAATTTGAATTGTTGAGTGTGTTCCAGCATCATTAGAGACAAAAGATTTACTGAATAAATTTATGTGGGAAAAAAATGGAGGACCGACTTGATCCCATAGAGATTTTCTCTGAGCTGTCGGAGCTCCACTGCCAGTTATATGCTTCCTCTCTATACACACTCTCTGTTAGTTTCAGAGACGACGTGATCCAAGAAAAGAACAAACGGCAGTTTGAATGCAGGGAAATGGATGCTGGATGATGAAGAATTTGTTTGGCTCTTCCGTCATGGCTTGTCATAACCCATTATGAAAGCCAGCTAACTGACACTAAAGCTATGGGTTCTCATCTGAAGCGTTTATTTGAGAACTTATTGGTTCCAGTTCCCAGCCACATACTGAGTTGTCTCAAGTACAGTAGATAGTATTGTCAACTTGATAGATATTTACTTAAACAAATTGGTAATAACTACTTTTGATTCTCTTTTTGTTATTACCTCTGGACTTCAGGGTGATTAGGCGACATGGTTACGTGGGGAGCAATGTCATCTCATAGCGAGAAGATCCAGGTTTGATCACCCAGCTGGAGGTCTGGGGTTTTTTCTGTGTTGGCTCTTGATCTTTTTATGATTTTGGTAGTTTTCTATACTTTATCTTCTGTTGTTTTAGTCCAAGGTTGTTCTGATGGAAACTTGTTTGCTATCGAGGATAAAAGACTGTAAGTCACGGCTGATGTGCTAACAATGCTACTGCAGTTAGATGCAATCAGGACCTGCTGTGTTTGCACCAAAAATATCTTGATATATTCAATATATAATATTATTGTTTTTGCTAGTTATAACCTTTAATTCAACGTTATGTTGTTTTGTATGAATGGTATCATTCTTGTTTATTTAAAGTATCTTCCAAACGACCCTAGAACGATAAAAGAGCTTTTCCTTGCCACAGTTGCCCTCAGCTTTCTCAACAAGGATTATTGGTCTGGTAGTCAAAAAGCTACAAACTACCTCGGACATGACTTGGAACTGTCCTTGGAAAATAAAAATAAACTAAGCAAATCATTATCAGCATTTTTTTTTTCCATTCAGGTTAGGGTTAGATTAAGGATGCATACACCAGTGATTCGCAGTACCAGTTCCTAGCCTGGAGTTGTGTCAGGGAGGGCATCCTGCATGGGTCCATGCTCTATTTGGTTTCTAATTGTAACAGACTATTTCTTTTAAACTATATATGTTTGTTGCACTAGGAAAGGGACAGTGGCTAAAACATAATATCGTACTGCTGGTGTAAATTTACCTTCTGCTTATCTATCAAAGAGTCTTTGTCTTTGTCATTTTCCTTCCCAATTCAACAGTCAGTTTGTCTTCCACTGCTGGAGATCACCTGATTATTAGGATATTGCCTCCAGCATGTACACATCCACCTCTTCTCATTTTATCTGGGCATCTTTTCTGCTAATTAGGGTCCCTGCAAACCATATGAAGCTCCCACCCACATATAGTCTGGTAGTCACGGCCTAGCAGACACGTTGGTCGATTTGTCTCTGCTGCAGCCATTGCAGAAAGAGTTTTGAGTCGAGGCGTACACAATCTCGAGAGTGTTGTGCCAGAGGCATATGCATCACCTGGACCCCTGCTGTCTTCTTTCTTGTGTCAAAATATTTTACTTGCAGGAGTATCAGATTGTCCAGACCAGACCCATAAAATTAAATAGTTTTTTCTATATTAAAATTCTGTGAAACCGAAGTCTAAAACGTTTTATGGGAGGTGAAAACTTTATTACAGGCTCTACTTAGAGAATGGAAGGGTTTCAAACATTTGCATAGAAATTCCAATTTGAGTGAATGAATAAGACGAGGTCATAATTTAAAAACCCCCAGTCGCGACGGAATGACCACAATCCTTTTAAACGTAAATGCTCTATATGCATAATTAGAAGGAAAAGAATTTTATTTGCCTGGTAGCTAATTTCAAACAGAGTTATACCTAATAAATAATGGATAACTTTAGTGATTATTCTGAGTCTGATTTGCATAATTATTTTTTTTTCAACAAAGACATTCGTTGAAATCGCTATCCTCGTTTTGTTTGCCCGAGCAGAAGTGTCGTACCTTGCTGCAAAAAACACAAATCTAGAACGTAGAGTAGCTGTATAAAAACAGCCAGCTTATTTATTATTGATACAGTGGTAGCATTGTGATAAAACAAATGCACAGAAAACATAGGCTAATGATGCAATGCAAGCCAGAGAATTTCTGGACGCTTTGTAATGTTTTAATACTACTCAAGCTTCAGACAAACCCGTGTGCGTGTGTGTGTGTGTGTGTGTGTGTGTGTGTGTGTGTGTGTGTGTGTGTGTGTGTGTGTGTGTGTGTGT
>JAOTRQ010000008.1:1083330-1095998 GCA_028565875.1 Hoplisoma paleatum | reverse complement strand
CACACACACACACACACACACACACACACACACACACACACACACACACACTCACACACACACACACACACACACTCACACACACACACACACACACACACACAGCTGCATTATTATTGTGGATAGAGTAAGTTTGCTGTCAAAAATATGAGAGCTGAAGATATTAATGCAGTTTTGGTGCTTTTGTATTTTTGACAGTGATCTCACTGTTCAAATGTTACTACTAACAATGATATGTTAATACTAACAATACTTAACGTAAAAACAGGTAACTTTCATCTCTAGTACATGGTTTAATAAGTACCTCACATTTGATTTTGTCAGCTTGACTTACCTGTGGCATCACAGAACCTCACAATTCTTTTATAGATGCTTTATTCTTGTCTCATATTTTGTTGTGGATCCATAAAGTTCCACATGCAGGTTTTAACAAAGATATTTGTTCATAGATCAACTATTAATTATAAATGTCTAGTTTCCCTTACTAGTTTTATAAGTGTGAACTTCTCTTTGTAAATACTATCCTGTAAACATTACATTAATTGAATAAAAGCAAGTACAAGTCATCCGTTCTCATGTACCTCTTTTCGACCGACGTGGTTTGTGATGTTTTGTCGCTCAAGTTGAGCACAGATTAAATCAGTATTTAGTTACAAGGGTCGTGAAAGTGAAACCTGTTCTTACATGCAAATGAATTAAAGAAAACAACTACAGTGATAAATACGTCTATTTATCTTCATCAGTAACATCTAAGTGCTGCGTGTTGCATTAAAAAGAACATTTACAACAACATATACAGTTGTTAGTAACGCCCACCGCTGATGACGTTGCCTGCTTAACAGAAACCAGTGCAAATGCACATCAATTCTCTACAGAATCATAAATCATGCTTGCACAAAACCTTTTTCTGTGTACTTTATGCCAGTTAAATATAGAAGTTCCCCATTCCCAAATTTATTCTTTAGGAATTATTTCAGGCATGTTTCAGGCTTGGGTTTAGCCAGACACATGTTGTGTTTGTCATGGCCTATATTTTCTTTTAACCCGAGTTTACTTACCATTAGGGTCCGGAATGCCATTCCATCGAATGAAAACAGAGAGAATCCAAAGAGGAAGTGTTCAAGCAACACCGCACTAAGACCCCCATTTCCCAAACACACACTTATGGTGAACAGGGAGGGTGGGAAACTTTATAAAAAGGGTAAAGAACAAAAAGGACAAAGTTTTCCCACATTTTGCATTTGGAAGATTTAAATAAAGGCGCCACTGTAATTGGAGAGTGAAGTGGACTGTCGATAAAAGCAAACAATTTAAGAAACAAACAAACAAACAAAAAACTTACATCCCGGACATGACGACACTTAATTCATTCAAATTTAAATAAATATCTATGATGCTACTATTATGCGATCTGGATAATTGCAAGAAAGCAAACAAATAAGAGTTGGATATATGCAATCATCACTTTAGTTGGTTTATATTTATTAAAACAATATTTGTGATGTTTTAGCTGTAGCATTTTTACTATTTGTTGACGTGATTTGTTTGCCGAATTACAGCACATCACCCCTCCCTTCTCTAATTCACTGAGTATAGACACCTTAACCTTGTCACTGTTTTACTACTGTTCCTTTCTTGTACCGCATTTGATGTTGATCATTGCAGACCCACCACAAGAACTGCAATTTAGGAGCTGCTCCAACCAAAACATCATGTCAACACAGTCTATGGTGTAATATTAAGCCTGATCGTCATATATGAGCAACAATACACCATTTTAATGCAACATACAAAAGAAAGTTTATGGTTGAGTGTGTAGCCACTGATGCTCTATTGCTGTAACATATTCATCCCATGAGAATATTCCGTCAGTCCTGCCATTATCTAGTTTTACCACTGCTTAATCACGTTTAAGGTCACGGGGATAGATACACTTGGCATAAACACTAAACGCTTGAACAGGTCAGCATAGTACAATTTTACTGTCACTATTAACACGACTGCTCGTCTTTGTGGGGGAAACTGGAGTGCCTGGAAGAAACCCTTGCCGCGTAGACATGGGGAAACTCCACACAGAACGATCTAGATTGTTATAACAGGGGAATGTGTGTGTGTGTGTGTGTGTGTTGGTGTGTGTATATATACATGTTTGAATGTGTATATGTACACACATAGCCTGGATAAAATGTAAAAAACAAAAACTCATGTTATTGTGTCACAATTCCTGTGTTACCTGTGTCACTACTTGTCACTGAATATTATTTTGTGTGCAAAGATTAGTTCATAAAGCAAGCATGGATGTATCAAGGCTGAAGAAAACACACACACATGCGCGCGCACACACACACACACGCACACACACACACGCTCAGCACGCACCTGAAGCTGTCAGTGTTTTGATAGGTGATCAAGACTGCATTTCCAACAGACATGTGGCGTAATGAGAAAAGAAACACACAAACACACAAAGATCTTACTCCCTCTCTCTTTTTTGCTCTCGATCTCTCTGATTTCTACCATCATGCAAGGATGAAATAAACTGTTCTAAAGTGTTGAACTAATAAGGACACCTGTAGATGATGTGCCGTTTGTTGTTTTGCTCAGCCAGTGCTTTCAGATGTAGTGTTTGGATTGATCAAACATCACAGATGGCCTCATCCACGTGGTGCGACCCCGGACGTGCTCACACCGTTATTTATGATTTTAAACCAATAGATTAATAAACTCAGACTGAACAAGAAGACAAAAAAGCATTATTGTTTCTGATTGACAACATTAGGGCATCTTGAACAAGCCAGTTTAAACAGAGTGGCTTCTAATCGGAATGACCAAGGATCAATACTGGTCTACAATTGTGCAGATTAAAATTTTGTTCTATTATATTCAACCTGTCCAATGTCTGTTAAAGGACTTGTTCTGAATTGTGATAAGGTCACCTGTAGGATTGACTGTCTGTCTGTCTGTCTGTCTATAAGCAAAAGTCTTTCTGTCTGACGGTCTGTATATAAACACTTTTGCTTCAATCACCACAACATTTGTCATAGTCTTCGAAACCATTCAGAGGTTTATACTCTCTTTACTACCACCAAGAAGCGACCGATTATGCTTTAAAAATTGTTTACACTGTTCTTTGGAATATATTGCTGGAAATTTTGCACAGCTATACATTAGGGGGCGATATGCAGCTTCATTATGTCTCATTCAGAAGTAGTAAAGGAAGAAACTGAGCACTGAAAGAACTACATGTTTCAGTCTCGGCAAAGCTCATTAATACCCTAAATAGAAAACAGAAACAGAGACGTGTGGAATGTCCGATCATTCAATCATGAGCCGATGATTATGGATGAAAGAGAGCAATACAACCAGGAATAATGGGGGCCAGAATTTAGTTTGCAGCTCAAAGCGATCAACAATACCAAAAAAAAAAGTCATAAAGAATATTATATACAATTTAATACAATACAAAAATGGTGATATTTAAGAGCGACTTCACTGAGTTGGTCTGAAAATATGCAAACATATAATGCGATGTCTCTTGTCTCCGGCATAAAGAATGTTTTTTGTCGATATGACAGATAAGCATGCTGATTTAAAAAAGGGTATAAATGTACCCCATGCCCTCCTACTATTCTTGTGGGGAGCAGGAACCATGCCAAGAAACTGGATACCATTAATAACGATAAAATTAGTTAAAATATAATATCAATAGATTTAATGTTAATAATGCTAATGTAACATTACTACTACTATGACTACTACTAATTATGATAATTGTAATGATGATAATTGAATAATACATCTTAGTACTGCCACAAGACACACGCTGCTTTACTATGGTAGGTAAGTGTTGACTTCAGCTGTGAAATGTGTGTATGTATGTAAGCCATATGATGCTTTCAGGCTTTCCAAGTCTGTGTGTGGTCTCCAAAGCTTAAGTGGCATTTTTGTAATCAAAGACCATTTTCATAATCCCTGGAACACACACAGAGGGGGGAAAAACTAGAAAGCACGCTCTAATATCTGATCTTTTGTTGATACGTACCAGATTTAGCCAACCGATCTCTCAGAGTTTGGTTTTGATGATCCTCCGTATCTATTGCGCGTTGCATGGCATGACCTAAAATAGACATGTTTTATATTCCCTCTCGCTCTCGCACACTTACCCAGCCCTTACTGGAGACAGATGTATGGTGTGTGTTTTGACACTTCGTCCCAAAAGGCGCTACTCGGTGACACCGCATCCATACCGGTCCCTCTCACCCCGTATTCATCTCTCTCTTTTCCATCCCTTGGTGCTAATCATTTCATCTTCTGCCTGAATATTTTTCAAATTGAATTAAGCGCATGAGAGGTGTTAAGAGCACTGGTACCACCTTACAGTCTTTTACACCTTCAGTTCTGGAAGAGCACCTCTCTCTCAACTTCTTCCTCTTCCTCTTTCTATTATGGCAGGTTATGGAGCTTGTGATAAAAGGTTCATTACTGCATCGGTTCTGTAAGGGATATTCAGTGTCACTTTGAGACCTTGAGTGACATGTTAATGCCATGTGACTCATCTCAGCACCCTCGGTAAAAATAGCGTGAACGGATCCCGAATGTGTAAAAAAAATCGATTTAATTACACGTAAGTTTATGTGTAGTGGGTGATATTTTCCAGATTTCTAAGTGTCTTAGAGAAACTAAATTTGGCATGGATGCTCTTATACAGTAGATAGCTTACAGAAATCCAAGATTTATTATTGGCAAATGTTTGTAATATTCAGCAATTAATTCATACAACATCTAATGACTTGATGCTATGTGTTTGTAGTTCTAATATTAATTTATTACATATGTATTTCTTATTTATTTATTCATATATTATCACAGCAAGAAGTACCAGGTTGTATTCGCCAAGAAAACATTCTGATGCTTTCTATGTAAAGTCTGCTTGGGTTTCCCCTGGGTGCTGTGGTTCCACAGTCCAAAGACATGCAGTCAGGTTAATTGAATTTACTGAAATTGTCCTGTGTGTGTGATTATGGGTCTATATGTGTGTATTGGTGAACCATCTGCAAGAGACTGGCAACCTGCTTAGGTGTTTTAGTATTTTTATGTAGTGTATGTCTCACTGTGACGCAGTGGTAAAACTAGATAATGGATGGATGAGTTTATTTATTTTCATTTAAATTAAAATTGAAATTCTGATCCTGATGCATGATCATTACAATACAAAGTCTTTTATTGATCAGTAGTGTAAGTGTCGGTTTGTTGCAGAGCAGAGAACATGTTCCATCAGAGTAAGGCTGAGAGTTTTTGTCTGGTCCTTCACCTTGCCATGAAAAATAAAAATGGAGCCTTGTAGAGAGTGTAAAGAAGTTTAGGAGAGGATGTTTTTTTGCAGCCAACAACATAACACTTCTTTTTTTGTCTGTTGCCATAGTGTATCTATTATCCATAGTGCATGTCGAACCATAAGCAGACCAAAATGACGAATCCTCTAGTTATCTGGTGGGCAATGCTCAAGGTGGTGAGTGGCAACCAGGAATAATAATATTCAAATCATTAATTTCTAACGTACCACAATCACTGAACTCAAAATAACTCATTTTTCCTGATGCCAAGAATTTTTTTTTATGATTTCCAGACAATGAATGGATGGATTTTATTCAAACTTGAAGTGTTTAAGTGCAGTAAAGACTTTTAAATATTTAAATGTTTTAAATATTCCTTTTAAATCTGAAGTTGACAAACATGAAGCTAATGTCATCATCTTACTAACGTTACCACACTGAAAACAATGCATAGTGACAGTATAATATATTTTTTCCTTCAGCTTGAATAGGGCCAGCATGTTAGCCGTGTGTCAGTAGCACTGTCACATCACAAAATAAAGGTTCACAGTGATAGCCTAGTGGTTAAAGTAAATGGCTTTAATCAGCAAGTCACTAGTTCAAGCCCCAATACCACCAAGTTTCCACTATTAATCATCAATTACAAATAAATCTGTACACTTATAATTGAAAGTCAATTAGTATTTTGTGCCAGATGTGGCCTAGTGGTACAGTAATAGTAATCCAAAGCACACCATTCAAACCATACTACTGCTAGGACTCTTTGGATAACGGTATCTGTTAAATGCTGAAAATCACACCGTCTACAAACATGCAGGTTCATTTAAGACTATAATTGTTCCACAGATATCTAGCCACTAGGATGTGTAAACCAGTGTAGTGCCAATGGGTTGCCTAGAACAACGAATATATAGTGGAAACTCGGTTAGCGAACGCCTCCGATAGCGTCCAATTCGGATAACGACCAAGCATTTCGCTAAACATTTGCTCCGGATAACAATCAAAATTTCGGATAGTGAACGTCACTACATCAGCGACATCATCAACAAGTGACCAGCATCTCAGACATTCACGCTTAATACAGTTACAATCGGTTCTCTTTATCTTTACAATTATTTACTGATTTTTGTGCTTTATTTTAATAATATAATCCTCCATCATGGTTCTAAACAAGATTCAGAACAATAGTAGTGGCGAAGTGAAAATACAGCGACAACAATAGAACTGACGTCGTACTCACGCCGTCACACCGCAGTCAAAACGGTATATTTTTTTCTTGTTTACTAAATGTTTTCTTATGTTTAAATGCTTTTTATGTTTATTTAACTATGTGTACTGTATTATAAGTGTTCTCATTTTAAAAACATACCTGTATATCGTGTAATTTTCATATATTAACGAGTCAACCAAGGCTGGGAACCGATTATTTCTATTTCCTTTATTTCTTATGGAGAAATGTGTTTCGGATAGTGAACATTTCGGTTACCGACCGAACTTTCAGAACGGATTGTGGTCGTCAACCGGGGTTCCACTGTACCAACTCCACCCCTGGATGCTATTCGTCCAGTAAAAGTCATCCTGGTTTGAATTAATCTGACACATAAATTCAGGTGGTTATTAAATCCCCTCTTGTCTTTCCAGTCAGACCATCAAAATGCTGTGTTTTTTAATTATTTTAGGTTATTTTTCTGGCCAAAAATCTATACGTCCCATTAAATTCAAACATGTTTCTTCTGAGTTATTTGTTTTCACTGCGCTGTCATTCTGATATGCTAACAGTTTTCCCTTTGCCATAAACTTTCTCACGAATAAGCTTGAATTCACTCCCTTGCAAAGTTTCACATGAGAAATCTGCTCTGATCATTCTTTTCCTCCCTCTTGGTGAACAAAAGCCTCCGCACATCCCTTTCTCATTATATCTCAATAAATTCCGCTTCGGGCCCACTATTTTTAACATGGTCCGCCACACCCCCCAGCACGGGCCATGAGACATTCTTTCCTTTTATTTTTCATCCCTCGGTGACTCCCTATAGCTGCATGTCTTAATTTCTGGAAACTATATCAAATCATCAAATCTTACCAGTGTTTACAATTTCAAAGATATGTTTGCACGCTATCAGGCATAACTATGACTAATATTCTTAATATTGTATTGATCTGCCTTTTGTTGCCGTAAATACAACAAACTGTGATGCACTGTGTATTATGGCACCCTTTTTTCAGAACGAACATTACCTTCTTAGTAGCTCTTTTCTGATGGATCAGACCAACCTTTGCATCACATCTGCACTGATGAGCTTTGGCTGCCCATTCTGGTTTACCTGAATTCCGTTCTCAGATCAATAGATCTTCCTTGCTAGTTTAGACTGTGGACACCCCACTAGAGCTACAGTTTTGAAGATGTTATTAACCAGTCGTCTAGCCATTTGAATTAGGCCCTTGTTAAACCCACCTACCACTGTTGATGAGATAATCAGTATTATTTACTTCATCTACCCATGTTATGGCTGCATCTACCAGCGGCTGAGGTATGTACTGCAATAAATGGTTCCAGAACCCTACCAGGACCTTAATGTGTCCTTCATAATTTATATAGCAGTTAATGATGCACACAATGTATTTTTCAGATATTATCAGGAGGTTATGATAATGTGGTTTGATGTCTCTTACAAAAATATTAAGGTTGGCAGACCTTGGCAGGAAATAAGTTCTAACTAAAGTTACTGTCAGAAAGGATTTTGTCTAAATGTTTTATTTTGTTCTTAGTTACTATGGTGATTCACCCAGTTCCCCCAAAAAGATTAATTGGTTGGTTCAAACTTTCCCTGCATATGAATGGGTGGGTGTGTGGAGTGGAGTGATGTTTTGATGTTATGTCCGGAGTGTATTCCTGTTTTGCAGTGTGTTTTAGGAAGTGCAAAGAATAATGTAGCTTAGAGAAAAGATGACAATGTTTTTTAATACTTGGTTTGATTTAAGTTATTATTATTTATTTTTTGAGCATTTTAACGGCATGTTTTAAATCCTAGGACATATCTATGATAGGAAACTTTCATTCATCACACAAGTTTCAAACTAAAACACCAGTCACATCAAACACATTTTGGTCTTTTCAGTTTTGCCTTACCTGTATGTTTTTAGACTGTGAGAGGAAACCGGAGCACCCAGAGAAAACTCATGTAGATACAGGGACAACCCGGGAATCAAAGTTGATATGTGGTATATATTGCCACATGGGTATTCATAAGAGTCTTATTATTAGTCATCTTAGCATATAGTTTCACAAATGTCACCTTTTGTTAATTATGTTTAGAGTTGGATGGAACATAATACGCAGGAAATATGTTATATATATATATATATATATATATATATATATATATATATATTCAGATCCTGAGATTCTCAGGAGTTGCCCTGATCGGTATGCCTTGATCTGGCTCTTAAATAAACGTATGCACTTTTTTCATATTATGTTTGAAGTTTAGTATATGACTACAACAGCATTTTCCCCCTACATTTTCAAAAGACATATGAAAAACATTTATCCTAAGTAACATCTAGACGTTCCATTATTGTCAAGCAAATACATCTTTTTCATGTCTTTGTACTCACAGAGCTTTTAATGTTCACCCCACCCACGGCTCAATAAAAGTTTCTATAACCAGTCCAATCTTTTTTTTATGTGAAACATTTAAAATGATCACAGCGCTGTGCGAAAGACTTAGATCACTGCTGGATTTGTTTTTGGGACTAAATCGGATCAGTATTAGGTCCATTTCTGTTTTCTTGCTTTTTACAGCAAGGTTTGCCAGAGGGAAAAAAACACATTCAGATGTACTTGTATTTAATAAATAGGTGAGAATCCAACACTTGTCTTTTATGTCATAAGTGGTTTGAAGGGGAAAACTTTGGGGCACACTAACAACAATTCACTTTTGGCAGCTTCAGTCTCCCTCACCAAACCTAGGCGTCACGGCGCCACCTCAACTAGTCTTCTGTGGTCAGACCACCCTTTTCATTCCCTGATTTTCTCCCACTCTTTTGCTCAGTCTCAGCTGTGCAGGGCATTCCTTCCCATTTACTTTTCTTCATGTCTACATTTACACAGAGATTGTGACTGAACCATATTTACTGACAAAAAGTGACCCCATGTTTCATATCAAATCTATCACATTATGTAAAGAATACATACCAAATGCATTTGGTGCCATTATTCTACAGATGACTCCAAAAGTTTGGATGGAACATCATGCAGTGGAATTGTCTACTGTGGTCAAATAACTCAGCATTTCACGGTCATACATACTTCTATCATGACATTAAGTACAGTAAGATCTCAGAACAAGATATGCTGCCTTCAAGACATCATCGTTTCATTTGGTGTTCATGCATTTTTCAAGAGTCTTCAGGAATTGTAACAGAAATTATTTAGTTCACTTTTGAATTATTTTACCCAATGCTACTATTCTGAGATGGTACCCCCTACACGGCAATCTGTTCTCTCAGGTCAGCAGATCAGCTGCTTTTTAACGTGCCCAAAAACAAAATTAAAAACTCAGAGGGGGACCGTGATTTTGCTATTGCAGCCCCAAAGTTATGAAACACTATGCCCTCTGTATTTCTGTACAGCACTTGGGATCAGATTGACAATGACAATGCAACAGCACATGCTGCACACAATGAAAAGTTAAAGATGAAGAGGTGAGTAGATTGTGGAGTACTTATCAAACCAACGGGGCAATGATGATCCTGTACTGTAAGTCGGAATGAGATAAAACACTAAATCAGTTGCCCAGATCCCTTGTCCCAAAAACGTCTTTGTGGTGAAAAAGAAGTGATAAAAGTACCGTCCCAACTTTTCGCTGCAGGTATGAAATGCAAGACTGGATGCTTATTAATAAATCAATATTCTCATCTTCATACTATCTGTAATTTTTGTGCTTATTACATGTAATAATAATAATAATAATAATAATAATAATAATAATAAGTTGCATTTTCCATGCTGTTATAAGGTTTGCTGAGTTATAGTTACGCAAAGTTCTAAAGCGTGCATAAAAGCAGGCCCGCACGGGCAGCAAAACAATTTAGCTGTTTTTTTTTTCTTTCGTAAACGGAGAAATAAATTCCTGTTCAAGTATTCATGACGATCCTTCCAAACAACACAATTTTTGTTTTTATTGTGTAATATAAAGAAGGCAATTATTTGATTCCAAGTTATGAAAATGTGTATCTTATGAACAATTTGGCCTTTAATTGGTGTCATTTGTCATGGTGCTGGAAAGGTACTTACCTCTCTAGAGTTACTCTCCTCATAAAACATTGATTTATACTCCTGAACGGAAATTAACATTTAATTCTGTTTTATCCTTCTGTAATTAGAATGCATGTTTCATACCTCCAAACACAGTCTGTCGCAGCCCACGGGGGGAAATATTAATTTAAAAAAATAAAAGATTTTATCAACATAATCTAGTGATGTTTTAGGAGACTAAGCTTATTTCCTAAATTAGTGCAATTCATAAGATTTATAGTGTTATAACAGAACTTAGCTAATTGAATCTGCAGTTTAAGAAACTGAGAAAAAAAGAAGATATATGAGGAAAATGATATATTGCGGCAAATGTGGAGGGACAATAGCTCTCTGCAGGAGTTTTCAATTGCAGAAAATCCTGCTTCACTCCTAAAGCTTATTCAGCTGTATGAATCACTTTAAATAGTGTGTGCTGTGGTGTTTCTGAAGTCCATAAAACCAGACCTACAGTTCCATGTTCAGTGCTAATTCACTAATATCTAGACATGTCAAATAATTGATGTAGATTTTAATTCTACACTTGTGTGTTTCTGGAAACTTACACTACGCATCCTTTTAATTAATCTATTTGCAAATAGTGGATACACTATTATAACTGAGTTTATAAAGATGTATTAATTAGATTATAAATGCCTTACAACTCATAAATAAGCTGTTATAAAACATTGATTGATGGAAACGTAAAGTAAACAGGCACCAATCTGTATTATTTAACCTCAATTCTGAAAAAATAAGAGCTTCTTGCAACTTGTAAGGCATTTAGAACCTAATTAATTAGGGTTTACGAAACCTTTAATAAACCTTTCATAGGAATAACCAGAATATAATGTGTTACCCAATTAGTTGTTTAATTTAAATAATTATATTTATGTATCACTGATTTAAATTTTGCTCATGGGTAGATGGGCTTCCTTTCTGTTTAAAGACTTTTAAATATGTAATAAGTAAAAGTTTAATAAGTAGAATGTAGTAACCTTTATTAAATGGCCCATAGAATTTTCTTTAAAGTATTTGACTATTGTTATATCTTTAAAAGATTCCTTCTTATAAAAGAATGGGTGTCATCTGCTTTTACAGTGTTGTTGAGTAACTGATATTATAAATGTACTCAACCACAATTCTTTATACAAAACACACTTCAGTAAAAATAAAATTACAATTACAACAGAATTGCCCGTAATCCACCCTTGCATTGTATTCCCCATAGCAATGTGACATGTTACATGGCTAAAAATGTCTAATGTTGGTTGAACGATCAAGTACAACCATGGAAGCATCATCTTGCCCATATAAATTGGTAGTCATAATAATAGTGACTTGACACTGTATATGCCAAACTTGGAAACACTATTTGGCCTAAACCACTCTATCTTAATAGAAAGAAAATGTAACGTCCATACACACTGTTCACTTTTTAGTAAATGTCATTCATCGCATAGTCTAGTCTTAAAAGTATATTTTTTAGGAGCCGATTTGTCCAACCACAGACCTCTTTTTCTCAGGTTTGTATGATGTCTAGCAAAACTCTTTTATATCTCGCTGAGAACTGGGTTAACAGCGAGGTGTGGGTTTTACCCTAATGGTCAGGTCTGTCTATCAGAGGAACGGAAGATCATAGGAAGGTGCAGCAGATCAGACAAAGATAAATACAGCACGGAAAGAGAAAGGTTGGAAAGTAACCCCTATTTAACAAGGTAAGCCTGTGATCATGCACTACCAGGAGTCGAACGACGGTGGTTTGAATTAATGAACTCGGTGTAGAACAAATACTGATGGGTGATTCTGGGAACACCTTTTTTGTTTGCTTTGCTATCCGACACAAAGATGTAATTGCTTCTAGCAGCTTGTCCGTTAATGTGTCCCAGTGCACATCACGCCCTTGAAAACACACACATGGTTTTCTTCCATATTTCTTTGGGATTATCAGCAATAATAGAGAATCACCATCATTTAGACATGGAGGAAAGGACTACGAGATAATGGCAACATCGGGATGTGTACTACAAAATATCATAATA
>JAOTRQ010000008.1:968138-987175 GCA_028565875.1 Hoplisoma paleatum | reverse complement strand
AGACAAGTTGGGATATGCGAAGAGAAACATTTCATTGTACTGTACATCTGTATATGTGTAATGACAAATACAATTTGTATTTACCAAAATTTGAAATTAACATTAGGACGATGAGTTTTATGGTGTGTTATTATAGCTCTATTGGCAACACATATCAAATAATGTACATCATTAAAGGATTTTTGTCTCTTATACATTGGAAGTAATGCAATAAAAATTAATAAACACAAACAAAAGCCCAGTCATGAGCCCAATCATGCCTCACTACACAGGAAACGACATAGTAGTATATTGATTAAGTTGCTTCTCACGTAAATGGTAGAACTGTACTTTAGTACATATGTACAAAAAATACCTGATATTCTCTTGGTGCATTTAAGAACCACAACACGGTGAAATCAAATATAAACCAGTTATTAAAATAGTTATGACATTATTAACACTGTTTCATGACCTGATTAAAAGATGAAGTTGAAAGAAGATATATAAAAAGTTGAAAGTGGTATGAATTCCTCAAAATAAGATTGCTGACACCTCTAACACCCCACCAAACAACACCTCTAGAGACCCTTTAATCCCTTGGATAAATGTGTCCTTTCCCTTGGGCCCCCTCTTTTTCTCAGGCTCCTTATTATTACACTCTGTGAAATCTCTGCCAGAAAGTGAACTGATTATGTCGGCATGCTAATGAAGTTTGGGTGCTACTTTTGCCCCTTAGTTTTGCCATTGTATCATTTGTTACCATACTTAGCAAATTATAACAAGTCTGGCCGTTCAGGTACCAATTTCTCAGTTGATGTTGATAGACATTTTGTTCCATGGATCTTTTTCTTTTAATTTCCATCCTTGAATTCTCACCAAAATATTGATTCCGAAATCAAATCCATCAGATACTGAAGTAACACTCCACCAGACACTCACAAAGTCCTCACAAGACTAGTATTTAATGTGTGTGGTGGAGTAAAAGAAAGCTGTTTGGTTTTGGATAATTTCATTCAATTTGGGATCAGTTCTAAAGGGGGTCGTACCGTGGGGCTTCCCAGGCCTCCCATTTCTTTGTGTCATGTCCTAACCTTAGACTCCCCAGACAAAGCCGACGAAACACAGCCTGTCCACCCATCACTAGGTAAAGAAAGAGTTAAAAATCTTTTCGCCGTAGGTGGAAGGGTCAGCGCAGGGTGGGTGCAAGGTTGAGGAGGCAAAAGAATCACATTATCAATCTCGCCAAAGGTATATCAGGACCACACATCAAGATTTCAATGTCTCACTTTCTTTTCTCTTTCTATTTCTTTCTATTCTCTGTCCACCCCCTGATTCTTTGTCGCCTATTCTTTTTTCTGTACCCCCTCTGTATCACACAGGGCATTACCCAGTCTGAACTTGCCTAAACCCTTGTGGTCACACCTCTTGAAAAGGTTTTGTTTCCTTCGTCAATTGGTATTCAGCCCAGGTCAGCGGATGCCTCTGGCCTCGGTTCCGTCGCCGTTTTCATTTTAATTTGCACCTGTTGTGCAGTTGTTTGGAAAAGGCAAGTGCAGGCCGGCGGATTAGCCAGAGATCATGTTATGAACAGATATGCCCGGTGTAATCTTTTCTGTCCACTGGGAATGTTAAGAAAGGCTGCTTTTCATGAGTCCCCTTTTCTTCCTACATTTTACATCTACCATTTATTCAGTGGGCTGATATGTTACTTGGCCGAAAAAAATCAGGACTGAAAAGAGTTAGCGACATTATTATTGTGCTTCCTGGATCTTATATGACTGGCAACAAGCTCGTGCATCTATGCCTGAACATTCTGCAAGTGATTAAATCTAGCTAACAAATATTGAACTCATGGGAAACTCAGAAACTCACGTTTTACGTTATCATACTCCATTTGTTTGGTGGATTGTGGGATTTGGTATGCATATGATTTCTATGATTCCATAGTGTTATGTCATGGAGTAAAACCCTGCCAAGCTGATCACTTTGTTTATTTGTCAAACTGCAAATCAAAACTCTTGGATATAATACCAAAAGTTAGAAGTTAAAAAGTTGTTTTTGAACTCATTACATGAGTTTCCTCTGCCTTTGTCACATTTTTTGATTATGGTTTTAGCTCCAAGGTGTTTGCTACCCCTCACTGATTTGGCAATTTATATAGTGGATTCCCTTCTTAAGCCAACCCACCTATCTTTCCAGACTTTGGGACCAACCACTGCTTTGTCCATCCTAGTGGCTTTATATACTGTATATAAAGTGTATTGACTCTGATGATATAAATATCTAAAGCTAGGCAATTGAAGGTATTTGAAGCACGATGAACATGTTTGTGATCTTAATGCCACTAAAGGTGCAGCCCACTGCAAGGTTATTTTAGCATACTGGAGCAACAGCTGGTTACTCACACTGATGTACATGTGTACACTTGTCTTGTATTGGCATCTTGTAGATAGTTAATCCCAGGTTGAACCTTGTGTTGATTTTGAAACATCAGTATAATTAAATTGTGCTTTAAACTCACCATTTTTACACTTAACTCACCTTCTGAATCGTATTATACCATTTATTGCTGATTCCCTTGAAAGCCTAGAATGTTATTATTGAACAGCAGTGTTTAACAGTGTGTGTGTGTGTGTGTGTGTGTGTGTGTGTGTGTGTGTGTGTGTGTGTGTGTGTGTGTGTGCGCGTATTTCAGTACTGAACTATGAAAATGTAGTGGAGACCGGTTCTGAGACGGAAGAAGAAGATAAGATGATGGCATCAGAGGAGGATGGCATGCTCAATGGAGTGTCGAGTCCTGCCAGCTTGGCCAATCATGATCCTGGTTTGCCTCTTTCTCCAAGACTGGGACATGCCCTGATGACAAAGGTGGATGATGAGGAAGATGAGATGAGGGACAGTGGTGTGGAGCATGTGTGGAATGACAATGATCTGCTAAGAGGATCTGTAAATGGTACCGGTAAGCAAGATCTTATATTGACATTTGATGTTACTTAGTACTAGTATTGGCAATGTTTCCAAGAAATGTCTATCAGATTAGCTGGGATTCGAATAAAAAAGTGGACCAGGCATAAGATTACGACTACTGAGTGAACATTAATGCAAGGAGTCAAGATTGTATGGTCGGGAAACTTTCGGTTTGAGTGGGTTTGACAACTGTGATGGCCAGGCGACTTGGCAAGAACACGTCCAAACCTGCAGTTCTTGTGGGGTGTTCCTGGTGTAGCAGTTGTCTAAGAAAAAAGCAGTAGTAAACCGCTGACACGATCATGGTCAGCCAAGGCTCACAGATGCAGGCAAAGAGGGAAGGAAGACTGGTCCAGAAGACAAGTTAAGAATTTAAGGCTGGTTCTGATAGAAAAGTGTCAGAAAGTGTTCATAATGTTATTCCTGATTACAGCTTTTACACGAGAGAAAATATACAAACTATTAAAGGCACAAATGTCCACAACAGACCAAATATTTACCAAATAAATATTTATAGTGAATTGTATAGTCTAATAGAGACAGTCATGGAATTGTATGCTTGTGTAAGTTATAGTTATTGCTATTACAAATGTAATAATATTGGCCGGCTAACTGGTTATACTCGGTCATGGTGCAGAATAGATTATAAAATTATTTAATAGTGGCTATTCTTTTATAAAAAAAACGAATGACAGCAATGGTTGACATTCAGACCTGAAGTCTAAGCTCTTCTTAATTAGCACTGAGAGCTTCCTTCCAAACGTATGATCAGAATCAGTGAGTGTGCGATCTTCTCTGGGGTTTACTGACACCCTCATTTGTAATTAGCCTAACATTAGGGCGACGGAGACCCGGCAAACTTTGTACATTTTTCCTGTGAGCGTCATTGGCGAGTGAGCGGCAGTCACGGATGCTTGAGAGATAAATACTTTTAATTAGGGGGAGAGGGTAATCATTAAAGGAAGTCAGGCTGCTGCAAAAGTCGTTAACAATCTTAAATGAAATTTTTATTTTTATGATAGCCATTTACATGTATAATAAGAGTCAATGATTCTTGGAAGCATGTGACAAAAACGGAGTGTGGCGAGAGCCGGCATAAGACAGCCCCATTTAAATGAGCCGGGCTTGGCTATTCATTTCTACTAATGAACTAGCTGTGCACCGGGCGGGCGGAGAGGGAGCATTTCGGGAGTCTGAAAATTTAATACGCTCAAAATAATACTGCCATTTAGAGAGAGGGGCTCGTCTTGCATGGTAATATTATCGTTATTAACTCAAAATTCCCTGCAGGAGATGATACACAATCATTAATTGTGATATTCCCTACAATATTCCACCTTCTTTAGTTTGGCCAGACTTACTGTAATTTTTTTTCAAGGTTGTAAATCAGCAAAGATAAACAAGTGGCTGTTTGAGAGAGGATTGGTTAATTTGATAAAAGCTCTCGGAGCCGGAGAGTCTGTGATTCAGCTGTGTTGCAACTTTCAGATAGTGTGTGTGTGTGTGTGTGTGTGTGTGTGTGTGTGTTTGTGTGTGGGAACAGGGGTGTTTGAGTGTGTCTCGATAAAACCTGAACGACATATCTAAAAGGCAGGGGAGAAGTTCATTAGCTCTGGGTGAAAAAGGCAATCCCTTCCTCCCTCTTGAAATCGCGCCCACTTTCTCTCTCTATTTTTTTGGAATCGTTCGGTGCCGTAGTGTCTGCACTCATACCTCGGTGCATATTTTCAGATAAGGACTCTCTCCCTCTCTCTTAACGTTGCCTCCGCGCTAACTTAATCAAGCTCTACTTGCGTCCTTGATGTTCTTTTATCCCACAATGCATTTCACACACTTTTGCTGAAAAAGCCAAACATCATATCATGGACAGTTCAGTTTCAAATAAATCACCGGCAGTAATCCTGGCTCTCTTTCGGACGTGGTTTTTGATAGGAATAAATTAATTTGTTACGTGTATTTGTTTTTTATTCAGAACTCTGAGTGTTTATTAATTAATGAGCATCAGTGATTAAATAAGGTTATATACACTCCCAAGGGACGTTTATGTCCTTTGTAAGACCATACTGAAATTGGAACAAATAATAGTATTTAAAAAGATCTACTTTTCAGGATTGCGTCATATGTATGTGTTAGTTTACCTAGTCATGCGCTATTATATAATGCAGTCCTGTCTAGCATAGAGATCCAGTTCAGCATAAAGTGCTGGTAAGCAATGGCATAGCCATATAAATCGAGGCTAGTTTGACCAAATCATTTTACAGCTATAAAACTAGCCGCTTTGAATCTCAGCTCATCACCCTTAAGGCTGAGTGCCAACACGAACAACTATCAGTTATTGTTCATACAGGGTGGGAGAAAGACAGAGATTCCTTCTCTGGCATCTGCTGTTTGATTGGGATATAATGGGAAGCCATGGGTTATAATATTGATTAGGGTGTGGCTCTCCATACACAAAACCGATCCACATAAACCTACCTCATGCAAATAAAAAGATGCAGTCAGTGCTGCATACATGTAAGAGGGGTTTGGGTCACTTGTGATGATCCTCAGTCAATAGTAGAGGGTAAGTGACTGGATACCACTAGATTAGGGTGAATACTTTAAATAAGGGTATTTTGCTAGTGTCTGGAAAGACAAAATCTTATTTATAGTAGTGAAACATGAATCCTAATACATAAAATCCTCTAGTTTTCACAGTCAAGGAAGCTTTATATTGCAAGAAAAAGCAGACGAACAAAGGCAAACAGAGGCAATAGGTTTTTACATGACTGATGTGATGATTAAATAGACGTCTGTGATAATTACATCTGTAATGACAGATCTGTGGAGATTTGGTTCTTTGAAACAATCCAAGCTATTACACCCTTTCAAAAATGTTTAATAGAAACCATTAGAAAGAGATTTCGGGCCATTTTGGGGGTGGGTGGGTAGTAACAAAAGAGCATCGGAACATTGTATTTTCACAAAGCAGGGTTCCAGCACTAACCGGCCGTAAAGAAAGGGAATGTTTTGAAAAGAAACACTTCGTGTGCTGTTAGGTAGGGAGTGTTTGGCGACTGGGGTGAGAAATGGTGGCCGACACCTCCGGGGTCACATCGAGAAGCCAAACTCAGGCCTCTCGCCCCTCATTCTTTCTCATTCCTCGTCTCTAGTGACCCGATGTATCTGTGATTTATCCCACCCAGACACAGGAGCCAGACACACGGGTCTCTCTCACATGCTGACGACTATAAACCTTTCTGCCCAGATAAACCTTAAAACCTCGTTCTGTATGTACAGCGGGGGTACAAGTTAGACCCAGTTTCCCTCCTGCTTGGTTACAGATCCACTCTCTTCTTCTTCTTTTTTTAAATAGCAGATCTTTAGTCTTTTTGCTAGTATAGAAATAACAAGAACAAAAAGAATGCTAACTGAAAGTACATGGGCGCTTAAAATAAATAATGTCTTAAGATTTTGGGGAAGGTTGGTAGCTGTTTATCATCAATGTAACTGTGCATAAAACCATTCACCATTTATATTTGTATTTTCAGCATACACCTTTTCCAAAGCAACTTACCAACCACGCAAGAGTGTCAAGAGCCGATCAGTTTTAACCAACAATCGTCTGATTACTAGTACTTTACCAAGTAGGCTGCTAGTGCCTATACATGATTAAGTTCAGGAGCTTAGTCTGTAGAAACTTTTGACCTGTGCTGGATCCTACTTCTAAACCTGCATGCACACTTGGGATGATTTAGACTCTTGATTGTGTACCAGAGCTACTTATAAAATATTAGTTACTGCAGCTGGTCTATTTACCAAGACGTAGATGTTCCAAAGTACAGTGGACAGAAGTTATAACCATTATAAACTTGATGGTAAATAAGTTCCATATTTACTTTTATTACTCTGTAGCAGCACTGTCCTTATAGATCCTGTAAGAATTCTAAAGAGAACAGTATAGGAATAGAAGTCTGGAATAATGAGCTACATTCGTATAAATAAAGAGTTTTTTTGTGTAAATCAAAATAAAATAGCTGAGCGCCTCTCTCTTTTGTGCATCGCTTCAGTAGAGATTGGGTTTTTTTTTCTCCTATTTAGTTTGCTGTGTTTATCTGCTTGTGGCAGGAACAGACTCTCTGTTCATGTACAGGGTCTCCTAATAACTAGTACATGTGTGAGAAAATAATAAAAAAAAAAGATGAAGAAGAAAAATCAAGCCAAATTCTGTTCTGTTTTAAAGAAATACTTACAACATTAAATATATATATTTTAAACATGCCTGTCAATCAATGTGTTGTTTAACAAAAAAGATAGAACCTACCATATATATTAGTTTAGGTACTTCTTATGTACACAGTTTGTTTATTTAATACTACTACAAGTAATAATGTAACTACTTTTTTTATGAATAATAAATGCAGAAAACTTTTCGGGGTTCTTTATGCTCAGATTGTGACCGGCAGTCACAGGAAAGGCCACAGCAATATTTATTACAACCTCCGTCTTCCCAGAAATATCTTAGTTTAATCTAAATCTGCAACAGAAGGACCCAGGAAGGACTAAGTTAATTATATTCAGGACTCTGAAATGACAATGTGCTCTTGACTTTACAGCCGCTAAGAAAAATATCTCAAGTTGTGTTTTGTTTATGGGCTAGTTTATGCGTGTGATTGCTTTATTTATGGCCGTCCTACATAAGGTGTGCTCTTTTGTCCTGCAGCAGCATGCATTAAAGAGATTGCCAAGGTGTCGTCATGTAGTGTCTTACCACTTGCACAGGTGGATTGAAATGTATTTTTTTAATGTATTATTTTAACTTATTTATTGACCTTCATTAATCATTTAACTATGGTTAGGGTTGTGGATTCAAACTCAACCATTGAGACATTAAGTTGTACCCATTGGGCTACCGTGACTTTTTGTTTTCTCTACCTAGCTATGCTATGACACAAGATAAGCATATTGCAAGTGATTAAGAACATGATTTGTATATTATCTTACCTTGTCTTTCTCATCTTCCAGATGATCTAAAAGACGATTTTGACAGCATGGTACCAGACACCCCTTTGCAGCCCATTGGAAACGGTACAGGTAAGTTTTTCTTGTAACGTTACATTCAAGTCCTGCCATTTTTAATCAAGCCTAATTCTTTATTCCACCTACAATGATCTGAATCATTATCTGCTGCCTGCATCACATCATCACAGGCGGTCTCTGATTGGCTGTGGCGCCGACCAAGTGATTGAGTGCTATTAAAAATGTGGATTCTTGCTGTCTCCTCAGACCCTGCCAGTGCTTCAACCGCAGCGCTGGCATGAGACCTAAACCGGGAAACTCTTCAGTGTAGAAATGGAATTTTAATAAAGGTTTCCATTTGTGATGTTAGGCTTCTGGAAAGCGAAACACTCGGAATTGTTCTTGGAAATCCGCCTCTGAATTACATGCGATTTCGCTTCTAAACCGAATGTCTGTTTTAACTCTTCGATTTTACGAGAAGGACAGGTAGACATATGATGAAGCCAAATATATATATGGATACTGAAACATCACATGCTTGTTGAACTCTCCATGGCCACATTAATATTGAGCTGGCCACCATTTGGTGTTTTTTTTACTAGATTTAAGAACCACGAATGAGCTGTGTAATGTTATTAGGTGATAAGTTATGCCTAAGTCAGAGTAATATGATGGGTTTGGGGTTCGGTCACACCAGACGTCTTTAAAGTTCTTTTATGGTGCAAAGGAGAAACTTACATAATAAAATAATTATATATTTAATTATTATTATGTAATAATAAATACATAAACACAGCCTATTAATTTCCATATATTTTTCAAATTATTTTACAAAACGCTACTAATTGATCTGGATTCATGGATCATGGAAGAAAAGACCAGAAGACATTTAACATTAGACAGTTTCTCTGTTAATTTGACTTACCAAATCCACTACATAGGAAAAGATGGTTCACATACTTTTGGCTGTGTAGTGTATGTAAAAAGTACACTGGACCTGCAGAATGAAGAAAGAAAATGATTTAGACTGCAGCATAGCATCAACCTGGCCCAGGAACATCTCCAAATCTTTATGTAATTTGCGTATATTTGTTCCCGAGTACATCAATGTCAGTAACGGACCCTACAACAGAGTCCTAGGTACTCTATATCTGTGCATCTATTAGCGTTTATTTTAATGATGGCGCACCCATGGTCTGATAATCATTTACACACTCCAGTTCCTCGTATCTGAAGAGGTGAACGCGAAAGGTTCCGTCGGCACTTTGACATTTTCGAGACATTTTTGACATCGACACAGTCCACTACTTTGACCTTTTAGCAAATTAGCTTATAAAATGTTTACTAGCTGACAAATCTCAGTACACAGTTTACCTTTTGCATGCAGCGTGCCCTAATTAAAAAGGTGGCTCCTGAAAATCTCCGAGCACTGTCACCTTCTCTGTAGTATCTGGCCTAATTGACAGATGAGATGGGGTGGGGGTGGGTGTGTGTGCCAGACCTAGCCGCTAATCTGTATACAAATAGAATGAATAATGAAGCGAGCTCAATAAAACAGTGCAGATTTCAACCTCAGTATTTAAATCAATTGTTGTTTGTTTTTATGCTCCTTTGTGAATTCAGAGTGGCCTTTGGCTGCTTAATGAAATATCTCGGACGCATCTTCATATCGGAACTTCCTGTAATCTGGAATTTAATTTCCAGAGCAGCCTGATTAAGGGGACCAAAAGTAATGCCAGGCTTGTGCCAAACATGATTTCCTTCCTTGCTCACACAGCACCTAATACATTTAAAGCACGGCCGAATAAAGGACTTACATTTCAGACCTTTTCACCCTCCTTAAATCAAACTGCAGTCCAGCTAGATGAAGCCATATTTCTTGCTTTAGTAGCCATTTATCGACAAGATAAGGCTGTAATTTAGACGCATGTCTCCTGATTCTCCAGGAGCCACCATTTTTTTTTATTAAATCTAGGAATCTAGGACATTGTTTCGAATGCCCGGCGATTTCACATCGTTGATTGCTTCACCGTGTCTCTCGTTTCCTACAGTAAAAAGCATGGATTGCACATCAGAATTCGAAGAGTTTTTTGCCAAGCGGAAACTCCCAGACAGTGACAGCCATGTTGTCAGCATCGCAGAGTATCTCCAGCGTACCGATACGGCCATCATCTACCCAGAAGCTCCGGAGGACATCGCCCGTCTGGGCACGCCCGAGGGTCCCGGGCATGAGGAAAATGGTAAGGATGCACCGCCCTGCATGCTCGAGTGTTTACCTTCTGAGCTGTGCAGCTGTTGGAGCTGAAATCAGATCTCTCTCCTCGGGGAGAGTAAGGCAAATTGCACTGGCTTTGCCATACATACCTCAGCCATGAGAAAAGTGGAAAAGCTAGACGTGGGAAAGGCCACCAGGTGCCAGTTGCAGGCGTTCATGAATGGACCGGATATTCATCTATGAGGCACAAAATGTAATATGTCATGTCTCGTGGAGTCCAAGATGCAGTGAAGTACTGAATGTATGAAACTGAAATAATATCTGACATGACTTGGTGGGTGGGAGGATCTGACACAAACAAATATATTGTTTTCTTTTATTGCTAGATGTCAGTCGGTTTCTGAGTCTAATAATATACTCTCCCTATGTAACAATAATAGAGTTTTCTCCTCATCCGCCATTCTTAGCAAACTGTGTGCATTCATCTGCACACACACACACACAAACACACACACAGACACAAGTTCACGCATGAGCGTGTCGCTACCAGTGCCAGGCCTGACGATGGCACTCGGTGCAGCAGATTGAAAAGATACCTCCCATACCAGTCTAGGCACAGCGCCAATTAGCTGCCATTGATTTGCTGACCTTTTGGCCCCATGTCTCTCTCCGACTCTCTCTCCCGCCCTCATTCACTTGTTCCCTCGTTCCCTCAGACCTGCCACCTGGAACTCCAGATGCCTTTGCCCAACTGTTGACCTGCCCCTACTGCGACCGGGGCTACAAGCGCTTGACTTCCCTGAAGGAGCACATCAAGTACCGGCACGAGAAGAACGAGGAGAACTTCGCCTGTCCCCTGTGCAACTACTCCTTCGCTTATCGCACTCAGCTGGAGAGACATATGGCCACGCACAAGCCCGGGCGAGATCAGGTGAGCGTCACATGTTCTCGTCTGTCCTGTCCCTCCTTCCGTACCGTCCTAGCTCTCGCATGTGCTCGCTCACCCATCCCTTGTTCTTTCACTCTATCTATCTCATCCTTTCTCAATTTGCCTGCCTTTCATTTACTCTCACGCTCGCTCGGTTTCATATAAGGCTTCCCTGCCTTTATACATTATTTCTAATGCGCTGTATTCCCACGGAGAACAGAGATCATTTTGATCGGCGATCATTATTAATTTTTCATGGCATTTTGAAGATGCAGATCTTTTACTGGTAATGGCTTTAATAGAGGCCTAAATGGTTTTTTGATGGCCTGCTGATATCATTTTGCCGTCTTATGTTCACGATCGAATGATTGTTTTAATTTCCAATTTAGAAATTTTGTCTGCATTTTAAATTTGCTCTTATATATTTAAAAAAAATGTTCTTTCAAAATCAGGATGTCTGCCAATTAAGTAATGCAGAAAAAATACTTAATACTCAAGCCTTTAGTTTTTTTTAGACAAATCTGCAAAACAAGTATATGCCTTCAACTTTTAGAAGGTATATGTATATAAAATTTTGTTAAAAAAGGTAAAGATTGTATATACATACAATGATTTGAATGTCTTTAAATTGTCAAAACCACTTTAATGATAATATAAAAATATTGATTAAATATGTAATATAATTAACACTGAAAAGGATTAAATAATAAAGACTACATAGGTAAAGTAAATCATCTTTTAACTGTAAAATGGCAAGTAGAGATTTTTAATCAGTTTGTTTGCTATTCATCTCATGCTGCATGTTGCAATTTTTTTTGTTGTTGCAAAAGATAACGTTCCAGTTCTAGCAGAGTGATTTAATACAATGTGGACTGGCAGCTTGTTCACCTGCCATCCTCAGTCTGCTGAAAACGCGAGCAGATGGCCCATTCTACCCATGTAACCCGCTAATCCACAAATTACTTCCTATTTATTGTTTTTTTGTTTGTGTACTTCCGTCACACAGAAAGTCTTTCCTGTTAAATGGTCCCTTGGTTCCACTTCATCTTTTGTCGTTATGCTA
Organism: Hoplisoma paleatum; assembly: GCA_028565875.1. Classification (NCBI taxonomy): domain Eukaryota; kingdom Metazoa; phylum Chordata; class Actinopteri; order Siluriformes; family Callichthyidae; genus Hoplisoma; species Hoplisoma paleatum. Next base: position 975,022 of record JAOTRQ010000008.1, on the reverse strand, counting down.
TAATCTGTGTTGAAATCAGGATTTTATTTTGTACAAATGCACAAGCTTCATGGCTTGTGTGTAGACATTTACTTTAGCTTTTTCCTTTTTTATTTCCCTGTTATTTTTTTCATTTGTTTCTATCATAAGCAATTTCCATAAGTAATTCAATTAAAATTTGTTAAAGACTCGAGTCATGTTATATTAGAGTTTTTGGACGACTATAGCCAGTTTGTATGAAGTGAGAATCCAATCATATTCAAAAACTTGGTTAGGTTTCCCACCCGAAACAAGACTAACATGCCACACGGGACTGAAACAGCTCTCCGCTGCCATTCACAATTAGAGCTTAATGGTGGAACTGCCAAATTCAACCTTCATCCTCTTGGGGTCCCCATAAGAGAGGGAGGCTTTTGGGGGTGGTGATTTTAGGGGGTAAAGCAGCTGTTGCTGTTTGTTTATGCAACTCAGCAACATACGAGAGTAGTAGGGACCATCCCTGGCACAGGGCCGCCCGACTCCCTGCTTGATCTCTGAAGGTTGCCGCTGTTTGAACAATCCTGCCTGTGTCCTGCCTTCACGCCATCTGTCTCCTGCCGGAATGCAAGCCCAGTTGTCAGAGCTGATCACGGGCGACCCTCCTCGCCACCGCTCGTGAACCTTTTGTGTTCCCCTAGCCATTTAACATATTTACCTCCCACTCTGAATTAATTGTGCACGCCTGGTGTGCTCCTACTTCTCTGCTCTTACACGCTGTATTGTTGTTGTTATCGCTATTTTATTTTGATTTTTTAATGCAAGCCCTGCTTTGAATTGCAAATCAGAGTGGCGTCGATGTTTTATCTTTTGAACAGCCGGGCCTACGTTTGTACTCGCGTTATTAAAGACATGTTTGAACGGTTTAACCGGCCTGGAAATTCACTTGTAATTATCAAATCGTAACATTTACCCATGCCCACCTTTTTCATCTAATTAACTATATTTCCAGGTAGATTGAGGCGAGGCTTTGTTAAATATGCGGGATCTCGTCCGAGTGATTATCCCAAATTAATTAACGTGGAATAGATTGCCTTCTCTTAATGAGGGGAGAAACTATTTAAAATAGCGGCCTTTTATTTATTTCTTGCCGCTGCCAGATTCTAAAGCTGCGCTCCGCTGGCAGGCGAGTCAGGAAATTAAAAGGTACGCTCTTCTCTATTATCGTGGCCGTGCTTGTGCTGGCTCAGTGGAGCCGCAAGAAAAGCGAGACGCGACGTCGCGATGCGAGCCATTTGGCGTGTTGAGCTACACGCCGATTGTGATTAAGTACTAAACTCTTCCACCGTTTGGTCTGTGTGGGGCTCATGTAAATATCCTCTTTTCCGCAGCACCAACTGCTGAACCAGGGAGCTGGCAACCGCAAGTTCAAATGCACAGAATGTGGCAAGGCCTTCAAATACAAGCACCATCTGAAGGAGCACCTGCGGATCCACAGTGGTGGGTAGCAAGGGGCCGATGCGCTCTGTTTGAATATTCATCACCTCCGGTTAGAATTGTTCTGCATATCAGTGGATGTACAGAATAATACAATTGTCGATATGTTTGGTTGATATTTTCTGCTTTACTCTTTAGGGACATGCTTGTATTCTTGGTTGATGCTTTACTTTGTTAATCATCATGTACAGAAAACATTTATATAGATATATTTTTGGTACTTTGCCCAGTATTGACTTGTTATGAAATTTTACTGCAGGAAATATGCATTATTCATATACACGGACCACTGATAACATTATGACCACTGACAGGTGAAGTGAATACCACAGATGTTTTCATCATCATAATACCAGCAGGCAGCGATTGAACATTTTATCCTCAAAGTTGACTTGAGGGAATTTGGCAAGGACCAAATGTTTATGGCTAAAGCAGTCAGAGCATCACCAAAACTGCAGTTCATGTGGGGTGTTCCCAGTCTGCAGTGGTCAGTATCTATTAAAAGTGGTCCAAGAAAGTAACATTGGTAAAATGGTGCAAGGGTCAAGAGCGGCCATGGTTCATTATTGCACAAGTAGCATTTGCTGTGGTTGATGTTAATGCTGACTAACATAATATTAGGAAGGTGCTCATGAAATAATGAATGATTTGTGTAATATCCTGTAACTTTAATATCAAATTAAATTGTTCATGTCTCCTCTTTTTGCTTTACAGGGGAAAAACCGTATGAATGCCCAAACTGTAAAAAGCGCTTTTCTCACTCTGGGTCTTACAGTTCTCACATCAGTAGCAAGAAGTGCATTGGCTTGATCACAATTAATGGCAGAATGAGAAACAACATGAAGCCTAGCTCCTCTCCAACTTCTGCCTCTTCTTCTCCTACCAACACTGCCATAAGTCAACTTAGACACAAGCTAGAGAACGGCAAACCTCTGGGCCTCCATGAGCAGTCAAACCACCTCAACATCAAATCCGAACCGTTAGACATCAATGAATACAAGCTCATCATGGCATCGCATGGTTACAGCACGCCAGGCCCTTTCGTCAATGGTGGCATGCCTGGAGGAAGCCCTCTGGGTGCTCCTAATTCTCAGAGTCCTCTACAACATTTAGGGTTAGCCATGGACAGTCAGTTGCTGAGTTATCCTTCTCTTACTAACAATCTGAGTGAAGTTCAGAAGGTGCTTCAGATTGTCGACAACACGGTGTGCAGGCAGAAAATGGATTGCAAGCCAGAGGAACTGTCCAAGCTAAAGGCTTACGTGAAGGAGCTGGGATCTCAAATTGAGGAGAAGAAACATGGTCTTGGATCACCTGGAGGTCCTCAGACAGGTCTTCCGGTCATCAGCCACAATGGTGCCAACAAGAGCATCATTGACTACACGTTAGAAAAGGTCAATGAAGCCAAAGCTTGCCTTCAGAGCTTGAACATGGACTCTAAGAGACAAATTAGCAATATCAAGAAGGAGAAGAATCACACAATAGATTTAGGTACAGATGAGAGGATGCACGAGAACAACATCATGTTTACACCATTTTCTTGCCAGTATTGCAAAGAAACCTTCCCCGGTCCCATTCCGCTGCATCAACATGAGAGGTACCTGTGTAAGATGAATGACGAAATAAAGGCAGTGCTGCAGCCCAATGAGAACATCTTATCTAACAGACAAGGGATGTTCACAGAAAAGCATGCCCATCTGCCCTCCCCAATCTTCCCAGAAAAAGGCATCACCAGCCCCATTAGCCCATACAAGGACCACATGTCAGTGCTTAAAGCATATTTTGCCATGAACATGGAACCGAACTCAGAGGAACTATTGAAGATCTCTATAGCAGTCGGACTTCCTCAGGAATTTGTCAAAGAGTGGTTTGAACAAAGAAAAGTATATCAATACACCAATCCAAGAACATCTCCTCTTGACAGAGGCATTGAGATTGGCCTACCCGCTACCAACCACCTGCCAAGCAGAGACTCTATGAATGCACGTTCTCCACTATCTTTGGTTAAACACATGGACCGAATGACTTCTCCAGCCATCGCAGAGCTTCACAACATGAACAGCTGTGATACTCCTCTCAGACTTTCCAAGACACTTCAGTTTTCCGGTCCCAAACAGCTTGGTGAAAAACTGGACCACTCCCGGAGCAACACACCATCTCCTCTCAACCTTTCCTCTGCATCTTCCAAGAACTCTCACAGTAGCTCTTACACGCCCAACAGCTTCACATCTGAGGACCTACAGGCAGAGCCGCTGGACCTCTCGCTACCAAAGCTCATGAAGGAACCCAAACAAATATTTTCTGTTAAGAGCCGACCGAAACCCAGCAGTGTCCCATTAGACCACAACCCGATTGCCTCACCCCGTGAACACTTTGAGGAGCCTGTCAATCTTGCATACCTGTCCAAGAAAGAGTTTGGCAGTCCCAATGGCCTGGAGAAAAGCACTAGTCCTATGTTTGGCATCAATCCCTTTGCTGCCAAGCCACTATACACTTCATTACCTCCTCAAGGTGCATTCCCCCCTGGACCCTTCATGCCTCCCATGCAGGCCAGTCTGCCAGGACTCAGGCCATATCCCACACTTGACCAGATGGGCTTCCTGCCACCAATGGCATACACCTATGCAGCGGGAGCAGCCAGCTTTGCCGAGATGCAGCAGAGAAGAAAGTACCAACGCAAGGCGGGATTTCAGGTATGATAAGGTCTTGAAAAATTTAGGCTTTAAGTTAGCATTGCTTGTAACATCGATTGTACACTAACTTGCTGTGTTACTTACAGGCCAGGGGTAAAGTTACTGGACTAGTTTCCCATAACTGTTCTCACTGTTGATAAAAGATAATATTTTATTCATTCCACAGTGGTGAAACTCAAATTGTTGCAATTTCAAAGGGATTTCGAATCGCACAGTACAAAATATGAGTACATAACATCAACCATAGTGCAAAAACTAAATACTCAAAATGTAAATGTGCCTTCAAAGTTTCATCTAAGTGAAATTGAAATGTACCAAGGTTATACCTCGTGTCAATTACATCTCTCCCCTGCCACTTAAAAACTTATATAGCTGTTGCATGCTCCGGCACTTCCAGTCGCTAATTAAAAGGTCCTCATAGTAAGAGAGGAGTGCTCACCTGCCACCCATATCAGCAGAGAGGAAGAGCTTAGTGAGAGATAAATGCTAAAGAAGAGTGAGTAGAGACAAACAGATGTGTAGTGACCTGCAGCATCACCAGCTCCTATAGCACAAAGCATTAGCGTTAGCTGTTTTAACATTGGCAACCACTAAGAGTTCGTGTTACCTCAGAGTCTGAATGAATATAGGCAGGAAGCAACACTGTGCCATATGCTCTGAGCACTTCTCAATCCCCCCCTCTCTCCATCGGTAGCACTGTAGCTCTTGCCCCTTTCAATTTTCAGACCTCCTTCAGGTGTTAAAGCTAGAACACGAGAGATAGTCAATGAGTACCCACAAACCTCTTTAAATCTTGCTCACTTATCTGCTCGTTTTATTCTTCTGATCTGTGCCTCTTTCTCTCACTTGCATCTCGGAAAAGAGAAAAAGCCGAAATGAGTTTGAACACACGGATTAATAATGCACACTTGCCATGTTCATTACAGTGCAGCGCTGAAGGCTGTTCAACACAGAGAAAACCATTCTGATAAAAGTATTAATAATGTTTCCTATTCTAAGTTATTAAATTAGATTTAAAAATACAGCTACGGGCATGTAGCTCAAATTGATTGCAAAATGATAGTACCGAGCTTTAAAAAAAACTGTGGTATGCGACGTCTGTCGAATCATTGTCAGACCTGAGCAAGTACTCTTAATGAGGGCAAGGGCACTAGGCAATTTTGGTCATTTAGCGCACCTCTTGATTTAATCATTACCGCTTAGAAATTAGAAGACTGTTATAAGCAATATGCCCCGCGACGGCTTTCTCTTATTATTCTGACCCTCTAATGCAATAACATTTTTTTTCTCCTCCATTAATTTAAGTTTAAGCCTATCGGGGTAATCTTCCCTGTAAAAAGAGAAGAGCAGATAAATATAGCATTAACACTCTTTCATGTATAAAATTAAACCAAATTTGAATGCAAATATGTGAAGAAAGGTAATATTAATCGTATTCTGAGAGGGAGAGCTCATTTGTAATATCCGGCCTTTTTATGCAATTCCTGCTCACAAACATTTTAATATTTAATTCTGGAAGATGTGCTGCTCACTTGCAAATTTCTACAGTGTAATGAATCCATTACCTTACACAGAAATATGCAGTTTTATAAAAATAAATCCATCTGAATAAAATAATCTATTTTTTTTTACTTTTTCATTAATGTATTTAATATGTTTGTTACTAGACATAAACTATTTTTTGTACACTGTGATTGCATAACATTATGACTACTGACATGTCAAGCTTTTTTAGCTCTTTATCATGACACCTTCTTGTGGAAACCTTGGGTCCTGCTATCCATGTGAATGTTACCTTGATACCTTCAAGCCAAGCATTATTACTGCATACAACTATGTACAGTACACACTTTCATGGTGTTTCCGGATGACTAATGCAAAAGCTACAAAGCAACAAAGCTTGGTCTCCAAAAAATGGTCTCCAAATTTGCTAGATCCTGGTCTAATTGAGCTTCTGTGGGACATGATGGACAATCAAGTCTGATCCATAGTGGCCCCATATTGAAATCTGTAAATAAATTGTAACAAATGCTTCTCAACTGTACTTTTTAAAAGTATTTGGAAGATATAAAGCTCACCACTCATAACATGAATCATGTTAACACAAGATATTATGTTAAATCAAGCTATCTATTATAAAAAAGTAAAACATTCTAAACACCTTTTCTTCCATTTTAGGTGGAGTTGCTCGACGGCACGTCAGACTATCTCTCCGGCCTGGATGACATGACAGACTCAGACGCCTGTCTGTCCCGGAAGAAGATTAAGAAAACAGAAAGTGGTATGTACGCGTGTGACCTTTGCGACAAAACATTCCAGAAGAGCAGTTCCCTCCTAAGACACAAATATGAGCACACAGGTACATACTGTTCCAGACAATTATTTTACCCAAATGCTTTCATTTCTGTTTGTCTAATTAAACCCCTATTTTTTGGTTGGATTTTTTACCCTTTATTATAATTATTTTTCTTCTATTCACTTTTAGTTGGATGTGAATGGAAAACTAATGCGTTTTTCTTCTATGAACAGGATGAAAACATTTATAGCTCTAAAACACATGCTATTATATAGGATGTAGATGGAATTAATAATGCAGGGCATCGAAAGACAAAAAAAATCTTTTATTGTGATCTATGTGGTTATATAGAGGTAGTACGTAGGTAAGGTAAGTTAAAGTCTCTCTCTCTCTCTCTCTCTCTCTCTCTCTCTCTCTCTCTCTCTCTCTCTCTCTCTCTCTCT
>JAOTRQ010000008.1:908907-920832 GCA_028565875.1 Hoplisoma paleatum | reverse complement strand
ACACACACACACACACACACACACACACACACACACACACACACACACACACACACACACACACACACACTGTGCTTTTAGGAGTGTGTGTGGGAACCTATGGTGCAGAGCATCTTTAGGGTCCGACCCTAAACACAACAATGAGTGCATTCCTGGTCGCTGCTTCGTTCAGGAAAACGTTGGTTATATAAAATCCCATCCAGGTCCTGATGGGCTATGCTAACGCTAATGCTAACAGGCGCTAACACTGACCTGTTGTATGTGAATGTTAGCACGCGGCGGACGGCTGCAGATCCCAGAGGTCGGTCACCCAGCTCCACTTCACCAGCTGGCCCGATTTCGGGGTGCCGCTCTCCCCTATCGGGATGCTCAAGTTCCTCAAGAAGGTCAAGACCGTGAACCCAGCGCACGCCGGACCCATAATCGTCCACTGCAGGTAAAACCAGGACCGGTGTTCAGTTAAAAAAACAAACACCAAACACAATACATGATGTTAATAAATGATTAAATAAACGACTTCCCTGTTCTCTCTGGTTCTAGCGCCGGGGTGGGAAGAACTGGGACGTTCATCGTGATCGACGCTATGATGAAGATGATGCAAACGGAGGGCCGGGTGGACGTCTTCGCGTTTGTGTCACGGATACGGAATCAGCGCTGCCAGCTAGTCCAGACGGACGTAAGACCTTCTTCCATAATCTAGCGTTAGGGCCTTAATATCCCCCCCTACTAAGCCATCGTCCAAAAAAAATCTTTAAAAGAGCCGTTTTCACGTTGTAATAAATGATTATTGATGTTTAATATGTACACGTGTATTTTATTTGCGAGATTTATTTCACTAAAGTTATTTGAAATGCTAACGTATTGTGTCACGTGGTCAGAGAGCAGCAATAGGATGTCAGATTGCTGCTTCTGGGCCCTTGAACAAGGCCCAGAATTCCTGATTTCTCTAACATACTGTAAGTCACTTTGGATAAATGCGTCTGCTAATTGTTACTGGTCCTATTGTTTCGATCGGTGCGATGCTAACCATACCACGCGTGTGTCAGTGTAGCCAGAGACGTGCCGGACGTCATCGTTTTGAAGTGGCGTCCACATTCCCTAAGACGCCCGGGTGGCCTTGTTCCCACAGATGCAGTACTCGTTCATCTATCAGGCGCTGCTGGAGCATTTCCTGTACGGAGAGACGGAGCTGGACGTGTCCTCGCTGGAGGGTCACCTGCACAGACTCCACAGCACGCACATACACATGGACCGTGTGGGACTGGAGGACGAATTCAGGGTAAAAGAGCTTTTGTTACGTCACTGCTTTCTCACAGATGGGGGGCGCCGAGTGGATGTCAATCTCACGATAGTTTGTTTTCAATCAAGTATAATAGCAAAGCTATTGTTTGAAATTTTATAATAGCAAAGCTTGATTGATTGAAGCTCCGTTGTGCGCGGGCGGTGTTGCCAGATGGTGCACAATTCATCCGTTCGTACAAGATTCCGGCTACAACCCCACTGCAATCTGGCAACCCTGTTGACCGCAGCATTTCTTCAAAAGCAAGCAAATTACAATCATTAGAACCAAAACACACTCAAGTAAACGTCAAATTACAGGTTCACTTTACAGAGCACAAGTACACAAAAACTAAAATGACAGTTAATTACTGTCATTACAGTAAAAGCGTTGTAAATAAGTGTTACTTTCTGCCTCGGGGTGGCTGTTGTCAATTATTTGCTGTGCACATGTTTGCGTTACATTAACACACCGAGGTCGTTCGGATTCTTCTTCCTTGCAGAAGCTGACCAACGTCCGGATCATGAAGGAAAACATGAGAACCGGGAATCTGGCCGCCAACATGAGGAAAAACAGAGTCCTGCAGATTATCCCATGTAAGGAAATGACACCTGCTGACCATCGGCTGGGGCTAAATACACCAGAGACGGTGGACAGGGGGTTAAATCAACCCCAGAGGAAGGGGATTGAGCACACTTTACTAAATCTGCCGGATGGCGGGGGTTCTTAATTCACCTACCTGGGGCATGAACAAAGGAAGACTAAGTCTGCAATAAATGCACCGTTAGTAAATACTACAAATTTGAATAACAACATGTCAACACGCCAGGAATAACGACACTACAGACAGATCGGAACAATGCTTGTAGTTAAAGCAGTCTCTCGCTGCATGCGTACGATGTTCCGGTTAGCAATAATTGATCAATATCGATCAGCAATAGACACGACTGTGACGATCGTTCTCGCTGATACTGTCGCTATATGGGAAGGTAAACACAAACGGGACCGAAACTCCAGAGACTCGACAGCCCCCTGGAATTGTTGTGGTGAATTCCTTTTTACCCCGCGTCTCACGTCGAATTAGAAATCAGCATTTATACCTAATAATATAATTCAGTGCACATTACAATATCTACTCGGGGTCGCTAACCCTAGGGAACAGGGTTTCGGTTCTATCTACCAGAAGTTCATCTTTTGTGTTCTCGTTCTTGCCCCTCAGACGATTTCAACAGGGTCATATTATCTGTGAAGAGAGGCCAGGAATTTACCGATTACATAAACGCCTCGTTCATAGATGTAAGTATTCACTTGTAAGGAATGTAAGGAACCTGCATGCTTGAAGTTTGCTACGGAGATAGACAGAGATAGACGTTAATTTGTGTGTTTACTTGTGTGTAGGGATACAGGCAGAAGGATTCTTTCATCGCCACGCAGGGTCCGTTATCCCACACCGTCCAAGACTTTTGGCAAATGGTGTGGGAGTGGAAGTGTCACTCGGTGGTCATGCTGACCGAGCTAAAGGAACGAGAACAGGTACTGAACGCGCCCATTAACATCTAAATACGTTATTTAAAAAAAGTATAGTTACTAGTTTCTTTTACTATATTATAAAAGGTTAATTAGTTAATTACTAATTAACTAACTAATTGTGCTGATTTTGGAAGGAATGAATCTCTTCACATCAAACAAGAATGTTAAATGTGTTTAATGACGATAAACATTGCACACCAATGGACACTATTGTAATAGTTTACTATGTAAAATAGTCCTAATGTGGGATTAATAAAGGATTATCTTAGCTTATCGTATAAGGCATCATTAGAACCCGCACTAGTAAGTCACTGGAGTGGATGCCTGATCATAACCTAAACTTTTAGAAGAACCAGACCAAGACACGAAGGGCTTCCTAATAGTTTCTGCCACACGTGCTTGTGCGTTGCCTATAATACATAATAAAATAATAATTCTATAAAAGATGGGACACGATGGGACACGCAGGTTCCGCTGCAACAGAGACTGTACTGAGTCCGTTCTCGTTGCAAAAGGGGGTTCACATACTTTTGCTGTCTGACGTTCGTCCCGTGTGAACTACTGACCCGACCGTATTCGTTTGTCACCGCAGGAGAAATGTGCACGCTACTGGCCGGCGGATGGTAGCCTGTCCTCCGGGGAATACGTCGTGGAGCTGAGGAGAGACGTTCAATACGAGGCGTTTAGTCTCCGGGATCTCCTGCTCACGTACGCGCCGGTGAGTTCCCCTTCTCCACCTGGCCCCAAGGTATCATGGGTAAACGTCAATGCCGACGTAAACGTGTCGTCGTTTCAGGACAAGCAGAGTCGCCTGGTCAGGCATTTTCACTTCCACGGCTGGCCGGAGGTCGGGATCCCGCCGGACGGGAGAGGGATGATCGATCTGATCTCGGCGGTGCAGAGACAACAGCAGCAATCTGGCAACCACCCCATCGTGGTGCACTGCAGGTCCTCACATGAGCACTCACACACTGTGTAAATCACTCATAAATAGATACTACACAACAGTGCCAAAAGTATTCGCTCACTTATCCAAATGATCAGAATCATTTTGTGTTTTCCAATAATTTCCATGGCAACAGATAAACAGTATAAAATAAAGCACCTCGGCATGCAAACATTGATGAAGGTGTGTCGCTCTCTCAATGATCTGAGTGAATTCCGACGAGAAGGAAGACCTGTGAGTCCTGAACCCTTGACCCCCAATAGAAACAACACTACATCGGGATGAATTAGAACTAGATTGGAGACCAAGAGCAGGAACTTCTCGTAACCAAGATCAGTATTGTGACATCACAAATACACTTCTGGAAGGAAGAACGGTTAAGAATCCCCATAAACTTAAACACTTTCCTGAAACTCGTGGACAGACGTCACCAGTCGAAGCTGTTCTGGGTTTAAACGGTGGAACCCACGTTATTTTAAACATTATAGATTAATAACGAGACGTGACTTATGCTCATATGTGAGTCAGGGCAGGTGAGCGAATACTTTTGGCTATATAGTGTATAAGGAATCTCTGTATCCGGGTTCGTTTAGTGCTGGCGCCGGCCGGACCGGGACCTTCATCGCCCTCAGTAACATTCTGGAGCGGGTGAAGGCTGAGGGCTTGCTGGACGTCTTCCAGACGGTCAAGAGTTTGCGCACCCAGAGGCCGCACATGGTCCAGACTGTGGTAAGAATCTGCGTATTATGAATGCGCGGTGCGTGCCGGTGCCGACACAGCCCGGATGTGGCTCATTACAAAAAACAGCGAATGATATAGAAACATAATCGAATCGCGGTTTATATGTCACATGATAAATAAACATACACAGAAGAAACTGGCAGTGGACTGAAAGAAATGAATAAAATATATATTCGAAATGACCATATGAAGAAAATATATATTTGAACAAGGTTAATAAAAAGGAAACCATAAAACTACATTGATTTCCGTCTGTCCCGAATTTCCTTAAGACCACCTGGATGTGTATAGGGGGCAGAACAATGTCCTGTCAGCAGATGTGACAAAGGGTTTCAGTAAATACACAGAGACTTGTGTTTGTATGAGGTATAATTGATGCCTCAAGGTCTCGATGGCTTGAAATCATTGAAAGTCCAATGAACTCCAGGATGTATCAGGATGTTCAGCGTTTGCGGGTGGTCTCAAATTCAAAAAGGACAATAACACAGATCCAAAGCTATGGAGTTAATCAGTAACAGAGTGGCCCAAACTCCTGACCTTAGTACTGTTAGAAACAGAGCTGTGATCTGAAGCAGGACGTTTAAGATATTACACAAACACACATGTAATGTAACAATGTGGAAGCCCAATCAAGAGCTTAAGACCATATTATTAAACTTTTATATGACTTCTCTTCTCTTCTTTTACCCTCCTACACAATTATAGATTGTTTCTCCTTATTTTTCTATTTCTTTGAAAAATGATTTGTTAAGCTTTATTCTGCGTTTGATTAGTCTATTGTAACCCATTTATATTTTATATTCAGGTTTGAGTCTTAGCGCTGCTATCAATTCGCAGCGTGTCTACACAGACATAATTATGTCAATTTTCTTTGGAACCTTGACTAGGATGAAGCTGTTTGTGAAAATGAAAACCATCTTTAACTATTTATTTGAGTAGCACTAACTATGTGCACTAAAGGCTCCATTAACATGAATCATTTCGGATGCTCCCTTTATGGGTCGCACAACAGATCGTGATCCAAATATTAATCTGACATAATTTTATCTACACTTAGGTTAGCAGGATCGGCAGCTGAATTGTGTGCTGATTATAAACCTGATAAAATTCATTTCATTTTTAAGAAGATGAATGAAGGCCGACCTGTCAAGACACAATAATACACAATACATTAATAATATACCATGTCAAAGTTCACTTAAATTAAAAAGGGCTCCAAAACCATCATGAACCTGACCAAATAACTGAAAGAATATTTTTAATATTTTTTTATAGATTAAAAATCTAATAATATAATTATATTTTATTTGTAGGATAGTTTTAACATAGCTGTTTGAATGACAATATTTCTGTACACTTTCCAAATTCACAATGACTGGTTAAAACTGTGAAGTATTCCTTTAAAGAAAGCATGATTTACATATCTATATAAAGCCTGCATTCCTAATACACTTTGCTTTAATTCACAGTATTTGTTTGGCGCGAGAGGCAATTAGCAGAGAAAGTGTCAGATTTGTCTTCTTGTTTGGTGAATCTTTGCTCAGAAAGGCCTCCTAATTAATCACAATAATGCAGAATTAATATGCACAAAAGACGGGTACTCTGGAAAAAAATCATTGTTGATGATTTTAATTTACCGAATTATCTTAATCAGCATGCTGTTAATTATTTGACCCATTTCGCAGAGATGGCAGCGCTCTGACTTTACCACTGAACTTTCTAAATAGAGATAGATCATTAGAAACGCAGTCCGGTTCTAATATTTAACCAGACTATGTCGCTAAATAATGTTATCTACACTGCCACCATTACAGCTGTTTTCAAAACAGGTTTTCACTCATTGTATGGGGGGTGGGGGTGGGCGATGTGCTAAAATGATGCATATTTACATGAACAGGGCCTGATATTAAGTCTGAGATTTAAACCATTTAATCAGCCTCACATGAGTTTACTAACAACTTTTGTCTTTATTTGGCACAGGCCAGTAAACAAATATATGTCCATCTATCCAATCTGGCAACACAGTACAAAATGTGTGCTGTCTACACAACAGGTTTAGGTACTCAATAGCATATGCCATAATACAAAGTACTGTTATGATTTGTTGATTGTTAAATTAATTACTTTCAAATTAGTTATTGTTAAAATAAATTAGTGAATTTAATATTTTAAAATTTTCTGGTGACCCTATATTGTCAGGACAAACCAGTAAGGAGTTGCACAGTTTGAAAATGGTTAATTGGATGCTCTGTACTAAACGCCACATCAAACACATGTTAGTGTGTAAAAAACATTATGTATAAACATGTTTTTATGTACTATTCATACTGTTTTCATCTTATTTGTAGTAGTTTTTGATCTACTAATTATAACTATTGTGAAATTTATATTCACCTGCCATATTAGCATTACAAAAGAGACACCCTTAAGGACCTCCCCCCATTAAAAAAGTAGGTATTATGCATTTACTCCGAAAACATTTAAACTGTTAATTTTTACTTAATATATACTTTTTATTACTTAAATAAAATTATTTAAAGTGATAATACACGAAGAAACTATTTCATTCTGTATTATTACTCTACTAATAATTGCCTAGATGGCCCTTTTATGTTTTGATCAGGAGCACACTGCTATAAAGTGCCTGTAGATCTGGAGTTGTGCATTGCCCTTTGATAAAATGTTTTGGATGGTCATAAGAATAGTTTATGTATATCGTGCCCCTTTGTGATACTAATGACTCCTAGGTTTAATCTGAAATTTACTCTCTTGTAAGGCAGTGTTGATTATTAATATTTTGTTTTACCGGACCTCATTGTTTGGGCACTCAAACTGAATCTGCTCTATTATGACATGCACCATATGTATATACCAACACTGATTCTCATTCTCTCTCAATTATGGTGCTTTTGGATTCGATTTCTCATTTTCCTTCTCTCTAGTTGGGCAGCTTGGCAGCAGATGTGGCAGTCTTGTTTATAGTGATAGAAAGTGTGTTCTCTTTTTCCTCAGCATCTCCGACGTTGCTGATGGAGTGTGTGTGCGGTTCAGCCCACAACTCTGCAGATTGGGGAAGGCAAATGCTGAAAGAAGTGCCAAGCACTTCCCTGCTATGATCAGGTTTCTTCCTGTCAGAAGGTCGTTCTTTCATCCACACAGCAGTCGTTTGCCTTCCAGGGATCTGGAAGCACACTTTGATTAAAACGATGCACATTTGCTTATAGTCCATGTGGGCAGGCTGGTAAAATGCAAATACAAAACATAAAAAGTTAGTATACCTTTATATACGAATATAGTAGATTATATTATTAGTAGTAGATATTTTAACAAGTTAAATAGTATAATATAATACATACTTATTGTTTATTCATTTATAAACATCATGTTTTACACTTTTTAGGTAAAATTCATGACAGACACATGTCATTATGAGTACCCACGTCACATCAAACACAGTTTTGTATCTTTAAATTGCTTCAACTACATGTTTTCGGACTGTGGGAGGAAACTAGAGTGCCCAGAGTAAACCCATGTGGACACAGGAAAAAAAAATCTGCACAGAAAGCCTTGGGTCTACTCAGGAATCAAACCTGGAACTTCTTGCTGTGAGATGACAATGCTAACCACTAAGCCACTGTACCGCCTATATTAATGTAATAATAATATAATTTTCAGTATGAATCAAAATACATAAACAAAATAGTTCTTTTAATTTTTATTACATTTTAGATCAACACTGAAGACTACAAAACTATGAAGCAACAAACTGAATTGTGTATTACAACAAAGTTGTTAAACAAGTCACTTTTTTCATTTTAGGATTTGCCAAATATCCACTTTTTGTTTTTGATGACCTTAAATATTGCATTCACGAGGTGCCAACTGGAATGGTTTTCCAACTGTTATAAAGTATCCAGAGGTGCTGGGCACTTGTTGGGTGCCTAACCTTCACTCACATGTCAAGGTTTAGGACAGGTGATTGTGAAGGCCAGGTCATCTGACACAGCACTCCATCACTCAGTTTATCCTAAACCAGTATCTGAAACCTGTATGCAAACAGGTCCTACTGTAACTGTCGTGTTTGCCATTCAGCATCGATTGCTGTCAGTCACATCATGCAACTGACACCGCGGTATGATTTTTCACCATCCATGACACAGGAGGCCAAAGACTGTGGATAAGGCTATGATGGCTTAGGGGTTAGGTGATAGGCAAACACAGATTTAGTGTTTGCCTATCACCACTACAATCCAGATGCCACCATTGGAGCCCTTCGCTCAAATTATTCAAAATTTGTGCACACTTATAATTGTAATTCGCTTTGGAAAATGGCATCTGCTAAATAATGTAAATGTATAACGCTCATTATTAGGATCAGTGGTGTGATGACTGATCATCTCGATTACAACTGGCCACTGTACTTGTTATGACAGTAGGAGATAAATAGCAGAGGTCAAATATTGTAAATATGAATACATTTACGTCATTTTGCTTTACCACATAATCCAAAGTCTAAAAACACAAACCGCTGGACACATCTTGTTTAAGGATAAACTTTTATTCTTTTATTTAGATTTAAAAACGAAAAGTAATAAAGATATAATGCGATAATGTGTTGACAATGATCCAACTTCTCACCCCTCTGAGCAACAATGCACAAACACCTCGTAGGATTCTCTTCACTATGATTTTCAATTGAAACAAACCCTCAACAGACTTTTTCTGACAGATTTTGTATATATTTATTTATTGAAATGATAAATCCTTAAATAACAATCTTACATTGGTGCCAAGAAATTCAAGCTTGTTTCGTGACGACTTGCTTGCTATATCTGCTTTTATTTTTTGTTCATGGGCCTGAACTGTGATGAGCAAAATTGCACATCTTGAGAGAAAATAATACATGGTTGTGCTTAGGAAGCTGATGGTGGATGATTAGTAATTACTGCAGTCGTCTCTCAGAGGAGAGCAAGTGGAGAAACTTTGCCTTGGGTGTTTATGTCAAAACTATTGTTTCATAACTCTGCCAATTAGTAAAGAGTAAAGAAAATGATTATGAAATGCACAATGAGAAGCTACTGTGAAATCGGCCGCTTTCAGATGTAACAATTTCTATTATTGTGAAATTGTTTCAGTAGTCACAGATCCGACATAACATTATGACCACCTTCCTAAGATTTTGTTGGTCCAGCTTTTGCTCCCAAAGCAGCCCAGTAACTGTGATGAATTGTGCATTCTGACAGTTGTTCCATCAGAACCAGCATTATCCTCTTCAGCAATTTGAGCTATAATGTTCACTCCTTATGTTTATTAGTCAGCCTTGGCTTCCCATGACAATAACATACATACATGCTTGGACGGCTTTAATAAATACTGACCGATGGAGACCGGCAAGAACTTTCCAGAAAAAGCTCAGCCATATTCAGGTAGCCCAAGACTCGGTATAAATATAAACAAATCTTGCCTTATCTGTCAGGGTTAAAGATCTTGGTCTTTAACCCTGTCTTTAACCCTGGACTCGCCCTTGCTAAGCATGATGTAAACTTAGATTTTAAAGACAAGACTGCAAAAACAGTTTTTGTCTTGCTTTTGGAAAAATTTATACACATTATACATTTTGATATATAACTTTTAGCAATAGTAATTATATTTGATGGATCACTTTTGCTTTTTATTTATTTATTTATCTTTGTAGGTTCTCTGGTTGGAAAAAAAACTTTAACTGACAAAAGATTTCTCTTACTGGCCTATATTTTAAAATGATCTCTCATTATATTGTTTTTTTGTTCAGATTTGAAGTTTTATTACAAAAGCAATAAAAATAACCCTTTTATTATATATAAACTTTGTGGCTTCCTTCAGAGTTGCGGTTTTCTTTTTTAATTCAAACAAGGCAGTAGCTGGTTTCGATTTTAAAATGATCCCATCAGTGATGCTGTGTGATAAACACAGTTTAGGTTAAAATTAAAGTTAGGTAAAGTTCAGGTTAGAAAGAGGAAAAACTGATGATTGTGGGGATTTGAAGGGGTTTGACAAGGGCCAAATTGTGCGCAATGCCATGCAAAAAGTTATATAAGGATATAACAATGTAACTCTATTCATGTGCCAATTATTATTTGTTTAGGATGAAACAATTTTCACTTTAAAAACTATTTTTCACCTTGTGTAGTTGATGGTACAAGGTTTACAAGTACTAAATCGTCCAGATTTTATTCATTTACTTAAGTCAGGTTACTTATCTATATGGCTTGATAACTATGTGGGATGGTCCCTTTCTATTTCTATTTCTCTCCCTATGACTGTATGAGTTTATTCAAGTGCCCGGTTCCTCCAGTTCTTTTTTCCCCCCTATGTCTGTGTGGGTTTACTCCAGGCATTCCCGTTTCCTCCCACAGTCTAAAAAACATTAAAACAGTTTAACTGAAGAAACTAAACTGTAACCGTTTCTTGTCATGAATGTAACCGAGGTGTACAGTATAACATTAAAAATCTAACAAACAATAAGCTACATATTAGGCATAGTTTGCATCTACTTCACAAATAAGAGTTTTCAAAAGGTGTCACAGAACATCACAGTATGTTAGTGTAGTAAAGGGGAACCAACACAATATTAGGAAGGTGGTCATAATGTTATGCCTGACTGATGACACAGTTTACCATTTACACGACAAAAATGTAGATACAACAGCACATACAGAACATTTTCCAGATGGGAAACAAAAGACATCGAAGCAATAAGGTTTGCAATGAAAAACATTTATGGCCCATGCAAGATTTAAATTGAACTTCAATCGAACATATTGCACTGATATAACATTCAATCAAGCACAAAATACGTTTGGCAGTGGAGTTCTCAGAGCTTTTGACGCTTTCAGACTCATTTCATCCTACCTCTCTATTTCTTCCTCTCCCACCCTCTTTGCTACATTCTCTTTCCTCATGCTTCAGAGGAAGAGCAAGTTTAGAATCAGAAAAGTAGCAGAGTCGCAATGCCATCGTCTTGCCCAGAGTGTTTTTCAGCTCATTTTCAAATGGTAATTTGCCTTATCCGAAGCAAACTCATAGAGTGTAAGTAAGTGATTATTTGCATGGCTGGCAATCACTCGCCGTGTCTGCGGTCTTTCTGCAAATGCTCGGCTATGTCCACTCTTTGAAAAGAAAAAAATGCCACAAGCAACCACGGGCAGAAGTGTGAGGTGTTTTTTATGTTTTTATGACTTTGAAGTCTGGGTTGATTCATCTGTATGCCTGAAACATCATTTTAATGATAATTTTCACAACAGCAAACTCATGGTTATGTTTTATGTTTTTTTAGTAAAAAAGAAAAGAAAAGAAAATCTTGTCATATTGAAAGTAATATACATTGCTTTTGTAGCATGCTTTTGAGCCTTACCATAACAGACCTTGACTTTTGGACTTACTAATATCT
>JAOTRQ010000008.1:827314-840827 GCA_028565875.1 Hoplisoma paleatum | reverse complement strand
TTCCTGACGACAACCACCAGTAAGTGGTGGGATCTTGTGAGACTACTGGACAATTTCACATTTCCGATCAACCTAGTCTATGTTTTTGGACTGTGGGAAGAAACCGGAGTACCCGGAGGAAATTCACGCCCAGAGGAACACACTATACTCCAATTATTCCATGTGCAATTAAAATATAAAATATTCCTTCAAGAGGTCTGTGGACATTTAGTGGATATAAAAGTGGTATTAAGATTCCGATCTTTAAACTTATTAACAAATAGTTCTTGAACACTCAATCCAAACACACTCAGCTTATGTTTTTATTCATATATTTGGAGTGGTATAAGTACACTATTTGAACAAGCATATAACATGTAACATTTGGAAAATAAGGCTTTTGGTTACCAGTTTAGTGGCATCTGGTTAGTTAAGTACCTTAACCGCTAAACTACTACTGGCCCATGCATAAAAAAAATGCATCCAACTTTGCAGCAACAATTTAGATAAGGCCTTTTTGTGACTGCACCCGTGTGCACACTTCATTTAAAGAAACTCCAGAGTCTTCACAGAGCCCTTACCTTGGACTTGAATAATCCAGTCATTTCCCATAGCAGACTAAAGGTCAGTTATTAATGCTACGTCAATCCTGTAAAAATATAATTATAATTTTAACAACATAATTCTAAGACGCTGTGAGTTTGTCACATGGTTTTGTCAAATGATTTACTTCAAGATACAACCCACCCAACTGGTTTATGCATACTAGTGGCTACATACATATTAGAAAATTCAGTGTCTCCACTTTACCTGCCTGAAAGCTTTTGGACATTGGGAGAAAACCAGAGCCCTTTGGGGAAAAAAACACAATTACAATTTCAGCATTTAGCAGATACCTTGATTTTAATTAACTTACAATTACAAGCGAACACTATTTTTTGTGATTGAGTTAAAGGCCCAATGACCCAACAGTAGTAACTTGGTGGAAGTGGGGCTTTAACTGGCATTCCTCTGGTCCTTTAACTCAGTACCTAAGCCAAAGGAGTCCAGCCGAAATCGAGCCCAGTTGGATTTAAAGTGCTGGGAAAAAAACAAACAAACAAAGTATTTTTGCAAAAATTCACAAAATATATACAGTGGCCCAGTCAACAGTGATGTAAAAGGTCTTACTGAAGTTTAAAGTGTTTGATTTAAATTACTATTCTGCCAAAATATGTTTGACATATTGTACACGCCATATTTCATCACCACCCTCATAGGTGTGGTGTATTTCTCAAAAAAAAGTCAAGCTACTGCTTTCCATTAGAGACGAAGAGATTTGTCATTATTTGCAGTCGGCCACTCATGCTTCAAGTACCCCGTTCAAGTGATTGCTCACGGACTGACATGCAGGCACCTATTTCTATTTTCCACTCTGCGGCCATTCTCTCTCCTTATATTCTAATTTCAGACACAAGACTGAATTTGTATGTGCATGCCCACCCCTTCCCCCCACCCCACTCCTCATCCAGCTGGTTTAAAAAAAGCAGATACTGTTTATGTCTTGACATGCTAGGGAGTAGGAAAGTACGAGAGTGACACCGGCCCTTTGTGACACCCTCTCTGACTTTTGATTAATGCTGAAACAGGCCTGCTGAATTATTATTGAAACCAGGACACCTCAATGGGTGGAGAAAATAGTGGAGAATTGCTGGCTGTGTCTTTCTTTCTGTCTCGATATGTAGTCTTGTCAAATTGAATTGTCTTCAGGTACAAGAAAACTGTCGAGTTAACCATTCAATCAAAGGCCCTGTTCATACCTGACAACCATGCCTGAACATGCCTGGGTTAAACTAGAAAGAATAACTATAAGAATAACTACTCACAATGAGTGAGTTATAGTTATTAAGTTAATTCTGGTTCTGAATACACAGACCATCACAGTACAAGTGGGTGACCAACACAATATGAGAAAGGTCATCATGATCTTATGCTTTATTGGTGTTTTAGAAATTTGAGGGTATTTTACTGGATGTACTGGATGTTTCTTAATAATAAGAATAATATTAGTAATGGTTATATAGTGTTGGTAAAATGTACACATGCTAAAGGCTTCAAATTTGTAAGGTATTTGAATCACTGCCTATGAAGGAATAGACAAATGATGCCATTTCCAGCCTCTTCATCTTGCAAGGTAGATTAAACCATGAAAGTTAGAAAACACTTAAGGTTAATAAATGCTTTTTAACTTAATTAACCAAAGCCGTGTTTAATATCACCATGATACACCCTGGAAAACATAACAGAGTCTTCTAATTTATCAGGTTGAAAATGTACTGCGGGAGATTTACCACCGTGTATGAGTTATTATCGGAAACTGGCTGAAAAAGGATTAGCCACATTGCTTTACCTTCCGCTTCACCGAAACACATTTAACAATATGCGTCGCGTTCACAATGCAGTTTCAGAGACTGCCGTGGCGAAGCAGCAATGCAATCTCTATTTATTTCCCTCTTCTCCGTGCCAACTGAAAGAGCTGTGGTAATTTGTCAGAAAAGGAAGAGAAAAAAATCACCTCTGTGTGTTTGTTGCCAGGAATGCTAATTAAAAAGGAACGGCTGAAAGTTTGAATATTTATAGATAAGAAATTAAATTTCACAGTTCTGGAATAATGATAATTTGCTCTTTCTGAGTTTTTGGCAGGAATTCTGCTGAGTTTCTGCTTCGCCTTAAACACACTCTGCTTACCTTACAGGCAACAACCTGCTCCTCTTGCTTCAGAAAATAAGAGGGCATAGTATCAATCATTCACAGGCGCCCACAGATACCTCAGAAAAGCAACCTGGTGAATGCATTAGACAAATCAAAGTGCATTATGTGTTATGTATTTAAATGAGTGAGGAGGTTCAAGATTATACATAGAATGTAGAAAAACGATGTCAAAAAACGCAAAGCGTTCAGCTTTCTGCCAACGGTTTAGAAAAGATTGTGTCACTGTACGAATCGAGGCCCATACACATATTGGTTTGAGAATTTTTGATGGACAGGATTTTCAATTGTACTGCACATCCAGAGATCTGATCTCAACGTCAATTCCTTTTCTTTACTGTGCACACACCCTGGGTATAAATGTGTTATCTGACCAAGAATAAGAGTGATAACGTACTGTATCATATGACCTGACCCAAACCCAATTAAATTACTTGATGGAGGTGGGGGGTGGGTTGTCCCCTGCACTTTTTTGGTAGGCAGTTTTGGTCCCTTGCAGTTTATCCCACCCAAGAACAATGTTACTCTGAATTAAATGTGATGGTCAACTAGGACCAATTGAAAAAGGCTTACTCAAGCTGAAGCATGTTTCTTTTTAGTCTTGGCTCTTGCTAATGTTTGATTGGCCATCCCTGCCGTCACTCCATCTGGCTGTGTATGTGCATGTGTGTTTGGTAATGAGACTTGATTATGTTTGAAATGTTAATATTGTATTTAACCCATCTGAGGTCGTTGGGTCAGATTGACCCGTGATGAAATATACTAAAATATATTAAAGTATTTTCTTCCATTTAACTGTCTAAAATTATAGATGGGTAAAGATGATTGATGGCTACTGTCATAGCCTTAATTATTCACTCCCATATGTCTAGATCTAGTTTTATTTGTTTATGTTTAATAAGTGAGATCTTAGATCTCTTTAAATGTGGCACATTAAAGCAGGCCACTATGTGGCTTGGTTTGAAATCAATCTGAGCTGTTTTTGCTACACTCCTAATCTTCTATAGTGTCCTAAATATAGCAGTCTATTGGGCTATACATACCGTATGAAGAGATCCAGATGTATCCATGCATTTTTGTACAAAAAAAAGAAATATACACACCCATAATGAGTGACTGTAGTGAAATGTCTTCCTCGGCGCTCACGATACTGATTACAGAGGTTAAACTATTGCACACATGTACGTACTCTGACCTTTAGCCATTTGAAATGTTTATTGTTCTATAAAGTGTTAAAGAGTTCGGAGGTCAGGAGCAGCATGCCTGAAGGTGGATTTGAAACATAATGATGGGTGAAATATAAAGGAACACTGAATTTCTAACCACTTTAAGGGATTTCAAAAGAATTTTCATCCTTTTTAGGTGTTTTCTGATGGCTAATGGCATCACTGTCTTGTCACAGCAAGACGGTCCTGGGTTTGATGACCAGGTGGGTCAATGTGGATCTTCTCTGATTGGAGTTTGCATGCACCTCACAGACTACTCCTACTGTCAATCTACCAACTATCTATCTACCTGTCAAACTGTCTGTCCAATCCATCTGACCATCTATCTGTCTAGTTATCTAGTGTATCTATACTATAATGTGATCTATAGTGCTTGTAAATGTTAGTGGTGATGATGTGGTTCCATATATTTCACTATAATGACTTTTGTTTGCTTTAGACCTTTATGACAAAGACATACATATTTTCGAGATTGCATTTGTTGTCTTGGAGTCTTGACTCTTGAATTATTTCATTTGGTTGCACTAATTTGATCATTTGATAATATGACACATTAAAGAAGTCAGATGCCTGATGAAATAAACACTTTGAAACACCTGTCAGTCAGGCACTGGGATCGATGCACCTGGTGGTGAGTAATGGAACAAAAGAAAAAGAGAGAGACTGAAAAGGCTTTTCACCTGGTCTGATACAAACATTCTTTAACGCTCTATGCTTGTAGGTGTTGTTTATGTACGACTATTGAAGTTGTTTGTTAGGGTGGCACGGTGGCTGAGTGGTTAGCACTGTCACCTCAAAGCAAGAAGTCCCGGGTTCGATCCCAGGACTTTCTGTGCGGAGTTTGCATGTTCTCCCCGTGTCAGTGTGGATTTTCTCTGGGTACTCCGGTTTCATCCCACAGTCCAAAAACATGCACTAGGTAGATCGGAAATGTGAAATTGTCCAGTCGTCTCACAAGTTCCCACCACTTGTTGGTGGTTGTCGTCAGGAAGGGCATCCGGACAGAAAACTCTGCTCCAAACATTAACGTCCTACCCCAGGAACTGGGAAAACGGACGATAAACGAATAGATAGAGAGAGAGATATTGAAGTTGTTTGTTTCCTCCGGAGTACCCGGAGGAAACCCACGCTGACACTGGGAGAACATGCACAGAAAGACCCCAGCCTGACCTGGGGATCGAACCCGGGACTTCTTGCTGTGAGGCGATAGTGCTAAACCACTCAGCCACCGTAAAATGTTTACATAATAATAATAATAATAATAATAATAATAATAATAATAATAATATAACAAATATGTGCTTTAATCTGAAACATCTTGTAATGTATTGTTAATAATAAAAATAAATAAATTATGTGCTATAATAATAAACATCTTGAGAATGAAAATGAGTAAATGATGTGCTTTAATCAGAAACAGAAAAAAAAATTGAATAAACAATCATTTGTATCGTCCTGTAAGACTTGTGATTCAGATTCCACATTCATCACAGACAGTGATTCAAAACTATTTTCCAAAAAGCCTGTCGTTGAACTTTACTAATGGTGTGTTCATTTTATATTGACATGTTTTTAATGATTTAATATTTCTTATATGAAGGCAATAGATAAAATCAATACATATTAGCTGAAGCAGCCAGAAGCAATATCTGATTTATGTTATCTGCTATCACTATCCATCATGAAGAGCAGTATAATAAACAAATCTGCAATAACTTGATGTGCCACCATGCAAGAGTTGCAAGATTTCACAGCGTAGCCTCTGTGTGACCGCAACCCCTGGTGTAGCACTCAGTTTGATCATATAACAGACTGATATCCCAAATCTCAGCTGACACGCATGACTAAAGATGCCAATGGAAATTAATTAGCATCTCATTCGGAGAGAGCGAGAGCTCTCGATGTTGTCGGCCCTCAGGGCCACTGGTATCGGGGTCAGAGCTCAGACCGTCTCTGTTCCATGGCCAGTTTGGAAATGGAGACTCGCACTGTCGCACTCTGGCGCTGTGATGGCTCCCTGTAGCCCCTGGCTATGAAAAGTGCTCACAGTGGATGAGTGGAGTGGATGAGGTGACTGAACACGGAGGCATCCCGATCCCAGCATTGGGAGAAATTCCTTGGTGGCTTGTCTTCTCTCATTTAAACATAAAATACAGAAAATGACTTCATATTCCAAAAGATATAAAGAGGGACATGCCTTTCAGCACTATTTCATCTCATAATCTGGTGATTGCTAACTTAGATCCACAACAGTTAGCACCCTGGGAGGGTCAAAAGTCAGCTCATTGAGAAATAGATTATCATGTGATGTCATAAGATGGCTAAAATGTGTTGGTACTACTGACAGATAGATTCAATAACACTGATTATCTCTTCAAGTACCCGTTTGTGGGTGGGATATTTTAGACAAGTGTACATTTCATCCTCAAAGTTCTCCAAAAGAGAATCAGTTGTACACCAGCAACAGGCTTTATTTAATTTCTTATTAATTATTAATCATATATATATGTAGTTGTTGCACTGTAAATTACTGTAATACTACATTTCAATTACAGAAATAAATGCGTAAACCTATAATAATAATAATAATTATTATTATTATTATTATAATATACTAATATAAATGTTACAATAATCATAAATTATGTAATTAATAATTAAATAATCTAGCTTTTGCACCAGAAATTACTGTAAAAACAAAGGCAGCTCCTGATCACATAAATACATAATAAGAATAAAATTATACAATTATTTAATGATAATTAATATTCTATTTTAATGTATTAAAATAACATAATTTTATAATAATAATAATTTAATTAATAATACAATTATGTTGCGAGTGCACTGAAAATTACTTTAAAAACAAAAAAAGCTAT
The DNA here is from genome assembly GCA_028565875.1 of Hoplisoma paleatum. NCBI lineage: Eukaryota > Metazoa > Chordata > Actinopteri > Siluriformes > Callichthyidae > Hoplisoma > Hoplisoma paleatum. The sequence continues at coordinate 833,995 of JAOTRQ010000008.1, read as the reverse complement.
TTTGAATGTTTGAAATGAATAATTATTCAAATAAGTATAAGAAGAACAAGAACAAAATATAATAAGAACAACATATGTTTATCACCATATTTATGTACTGTCAAAAAGTTTTTTATACAATAGGCAATTGAATAAAAAAATATGTATTAAATCTGCTTACTACATTGTACTATTGGATTTGTTGTTATCTGAGTATAATTTTGTGTAGTTACAAAATTATTTGTTTTCCAAACTCTGTTTTGTTTAACTGAAGAAAGATGTTTCGGTTTAGATGACAATAATGCCGGTTATTAAAGCGAGTGGCCAGCATCCAGAGTGCCATGTTTGTTTCAGGTGTTATCTCTGATTACAGGAGGCATCCTCCACAGGGGAAGAGTCAACCTGTGATAATTCCACCTGACTACAAACAGCCCTAATCCACTGTCAAACCCCATTTACTTTGTGTACACACAAATACATGTGCGCACACACGCACACACACACACACACACACACACACATACACACACACATACACACACACATTGCCTCCCAGGTCCGACAATTATGGCCATGCCAATCGCCAAAGCCAGGAACACAACAGCCAGGCCTTCAGAGGAGATAACATTACACACACACACACACACACACACACACACACACACACACACACACACACACACTATCGCCACAACATCCTGGCCCATTCCTGGCTCTCGGTCCCCCTGAGGAGTACTCCATATTTGTTATATGCAAGAAACCAAACAAGTGTGGAATTAAAGAAACCAGAACCGAAGTTGAGTGACAGAAACTAGAAACTAGTAAATTATAAATAGTATATTTATTAATTAACAACAATGGTAGCCACTTAGCAATAAATTCCATTGAAAAAAATGTTCATTCGAAAAGTCGAATTGAATGATAATAATAATAATCATCATTATCATAAGCATAACAAATAAAATAGTATTAATAATTATAGTTTAGAAGTAGAGAATCTCCATTTCTCTCCATATGTATAATGCCTTTAGGCGCACACACACACACACACACACACACACACACACACACACACACACACACACACACACACACACACACACACACACTCTTAATTCCATTGTAGAAGTGGGATTTTCCATTGCACACCAGCATTGAGAGTCTGAACTCCCTGATTTGAATCTCATCATCACTTGTTAGCTGGGTTGGATGCGGGAGTACTATATTATTTTTATCTATAAGAATCAGTGATGTCAAGAGTGATTAAGGTGTCCGGCTACATACCACAGTTGCCAATTTACCACCAAGTTGCCACTGTTGTACTTGTAAATTTAGGTCACTTGAATAAATGCGTTTGCTAAATACTAAAAATGAAAATGTAGCTAACACACCTTAAACAAGACATGCTTTATTAGGAAATGTGCATGAACGTCACTGCCCCTGCAGGACGTGACAACAAAATGACAACAAAAATATGGGATCATTAGTGGGACCGAAGCACCTCACTGTCATGTTTTATTGGATTTTTGTTTCTTCAGTTTCCTTTTTAAAAGCAGCTAAAACCCTGATCAATCTGATTTACCGATGGTTTATAGAACAATGACAATTGATGCAAGGAGAGAGGTTTATTAGTGTGGATTACAGTACATGAAATCACTCTCAGGCATGAGTTGGCGACATTGTTGGCTTTTGTCCAGGCTGTTGTTATTTTTATACAGAAAAGATGCCACTTTGCAGTACCATAGTAATAGTTTCTTGCAGTCATGGTCTCTTAAAGCAAAATGTAATGATAAAACAAACATTTGGAGAGTTTATTGTTTATAGGTTGTAGGGATGAATGCAGAATTTATTCGTGTTTTGGTGTTCTGGTGTTCTCAGCTGTTGATTTTGGCCTGCATTCGGGTGGCTTTCAGGGAGTTCCTTTGTTTAGAACTCAAATTTAGTGCGTACAGATTTTTAACAACTAAACAAGTGAAGGGTCAGCAGATCCAGATGGAGTTTGGCAGTGGGAGTGAGTTACACGCATTTCAACTTCTCTTCGCCTGGAAGATATTTGCTTTAGGAGTTGAAGTTTTCTGGGCTGATCTAAATTGTCCAGAATGTGAGTGTTTAAGTTAATATGTCTCCGAACTGACTTGTAAATTAACACACTGACCAATGTTGAATCAGTGAGCGGTGACACCAGTAAATTCTTACTTTTGTAATAATTAAGGCAGTTGTAGCACAGTTAAGGTACCAGACTAATAATCACCTTTAGCACAGGTTCTTTACATAGAAGTAGGAGTGTGAAGTCCAGAACCACAAGACGGATGAACAGTTTCTATTCACTATAGCCATTACTTCGTCTCCCTTCCCAAACTATTTTAAACTTTTGTCTGATTGGCATTGCTGATGTCAGAAATACTGTTTCACATGTATTTATTTATTACATAAATAGATTTCTTAGACAGTGGAGTCTAGTGGGTAGACTTCTGTGCTATTATCTGGAACATTGTGCGTTTAAATCCAGGCTCACCTACACAGTCACTGTTGGGTCCCTGAGCAAGCCCCTTAACCCTGTCTGATCCATGTATGTATCCAGCACCAAATTCCGCTGTGTAAAAGCACAGTAGTGAAAAGAGTATACATTTCTAAATGTTTTGTTCTCTTTACTTAGATGTTACAAAATCTCTGAATTGTATTCTGAATGAGTATAAAAGAAGTTTGGTACAGCGGTTCTGTGTGGGTCTTTCTGCATATTGAGCATATGAATGTATGGTGTTTAACCCATAATTATTACGTTTAAGATTTGCTCAAACTGGATCAAATAATTGCAAAATAATTGCATATTTGGGAGTGTCTGATTGTTCTGATCTGTGTATTGTAGCTTTCATTTGATCTATCACACAATTTAATGCATGTGCTATTTAATGCATTGTGTTATTACATTTTTTTAACAATTTGAAAATATCTATCTGGTTATTTTTACAAAACTTTTAGCCTAAATTGTTGACATTCTTGATGAATTTGTGATCATCTTCTGCTACTATGTTTTTAAGGTATGTTGCATGACAGAACCAGAACTAAATACCACCAAGATGACGGTCCTCAACTGTAAGTGATTGTGTGTGTGTGTGTGTGTGTGTGTGTGTGTGTGTGTGTGTGTGTGTGTGTTTGAGAGTTTTCAACTCTCAGGAGAACGCTAAAACCCATAATCCCTCTCATCATTTGAACATGTGCCCCCCCAGAGTTGATCAGCGGTCTACTCCTGTTCCAACAGGCGCCGCGAGAGTGGGAGAGAATGACGAGAGAGTGTACGATAGAAAGGGAGGAAAGTGAGTGTTGCACATTCACAGATGATCCTAATTTGGTGCGGTTTGGAGTGTAATTTAGATCAAACACGGCCATGTAAATGAGTCAGGCTCTCCTAATTAGGTACTTCTGATGAGGGCGGGAGCACGAACGAAGCAAAAACACCCACATTAGTAGGTATGGGTGTGGTTTTTACTTACTTTAGAATGATTCATCCAAAACATTATCTCACAAACACATACACACATTTTACCACCACTTTACCATGAAATGGAGAGTTGTGGGGGTTAAAACCACTAGACAGGTAGGATAAAACCCAGACTGGTCACCACATACACACACAGACACACACACAAACATTCAGCAAATTCTGTATATGCACTTCTGCTTTTTTTTTTTTTGGACTGTGGGAAGACATCAAAGATCCTAAAAGAAGCCCAACAAAATGGCAAGAATGCCACACAAAATAGACCAGCCCACTCACATCCAAAAACCCAAGACAATTGTTTGGTAATTCATATCTTTTCACAAGTAGAATTCTAATAATAATAATGAGAACAACAACAAGGTATCACCATCATTTACTCTGGCAGAGTTATGCCACACATGCCAAATTTACTGGCTTATTATTGTAAGAAGAATAAAATAACTACAGTAAAATGTTTCAGTTTGCAATGTGAACATTTTAACTCACACTACCAGCTAAAATACTGTCATTGCTACGAACAAACCAGTGTTTTGTTACTGCAGGGATCTCATTTCATGCCTGGCTCTGATTGGTACATGTGTATCGGTTCCCATGGAATTGACTAAAAGAAAATATAGGTCAATTTATTCCATTTTGTGCCAATTGCTAGTGGACAAGTGCCAAAAAACGACAGTTTGCACTTATGGCAAGATAGAGAGTAGTGCCAGAACTCATATGCTCAACGTTTAACACATATGGTATGTGCATACACTTTACACACCAACCCCCATCAGACTACTCAGTGTTTTCATGAATATTTGAAGTATTATTCTTATATTTTTAATAATTTGCAAATAAATTGATGATACATAATAAAGCTAACAATGTATCTGTTTTTCTTGATTTAATTAAACAATAATTTATAAACAAATTATTTAATTGTATCATTGCATACTTCTACCAAATAAACTATATAGTTGATTTAAAGTAAATTGACTAATGATAATAATCATTTTTGTTTCAATACCCATGAATATAGAGACTTGAGAGCTTGATTTGACATCTTGTTCTAAAGTTTTGCCTGATGTGTAACATTGCTGGTACAAACAAGGTTGTTGTATAATATGGTGATGGTTGCATTGCTATAAGAAGGCTTGGGATTGAACAGACCAGGATTGATAGTCATGAAAGTTTAACTTTAAACAAAGCCAAAGCATGCTTCCAAAGTGAAGGGGTTTTAAATGAACTAAAGATTAATGTCTGTGGGAGTCTTGATCTTACACATCTACCATCCCATTATGAAATCGAACCAAATCCCAGTCTGTACAATATTAAAATGACACTGATGGTCCATTTCATTTTCAATCAAACTAATGCACCAACTGTCATGGCAAGTTAAGCAGCATGTTTGTCAGGCATGCCAGAGGGTGCCCTCTGCCATCCTAGATCCTGTGGGCAGACCTGAGCTCTAAAATGGGGACTAGAGCAAGCTGAAGGCTTCCAAGGCCACCTGTGCAGGAGGTAAAGCAGCCTGGTGGGCATGGAAAAGCCCCCCTGGGGATGCTGGGTTAACCACATGGTGTGTGCAGCCTGCCAATGCTGTCAGGATGATCTGAGCTCAAGCCTGGAGTCTCAAAGGCCCTTGGGGATCAGTGGTCACATATCGACCTAGATCGTAATGCAGCATGATGAGAGAGTGTAATTATTTATCTAGTTATTTTATTTTTATGACATGGTAACATTAACATTTTTATGTGGGTTTTTAATGGTAGTTCGTTTAATCTAATGTTTCAGTTGATAAAATATTTGACAAAGTCTTTATAAAAAATAATAGATAACTACAGTAAAACTGTCATGCAATTCACAGAGGTACAAATAAGTGTCCCTGGATCAATCTAAAGATCTCGCACAAAACTGCAGACAAGTCATTAAAACTGAAAATTACATTATTGCAATAAACAAAACAAAATAATCAAACTGCCTTCAAACATCTTCAGGAACATGCATATAAAATACAAATCCAGACATTTCATGACAAGAGTCTTCACCATCCGTTCCTGAATTTCAGACCTGCAAGTCATTCCAAAAAGAGTTGGGACGGTGCGATTTAAGTCTTTTAATGAAAATCTAAATTGGTGGACATTTTCAGAATTAATTGCATTAGTTGTACGCAATATGTATTTTCGGTTAATTTATTAATTATTAATTTGCATATTATGTATGTTGGCGTACCTGTGGACTAGATCACATGATTATTTGGTCACATGATAAAACCAGGAAATAGTATCGCTGGTAAGTCTGGATCATATGGTGGTTTGAAGCATTTTAGACCACACACACTTCACTTTACTATCATTATACCTGGTTTAACAAAATCACAGTGCATTACTTTCTGGTGTTACAAACAATACATTTAAGAACTTTAAGTTCAATAAAATTACAATATGTGATTAGAAAAGTACAAATACATTTTTTACAAAATACAAAATACATTTTTTAATTTTTTTACAAAAATGATACAACAATCGGTAATAAAGATATACAAAAATGACAAATAACAACAACACACACACAGCAACACACAAACAGACTTTGTCAGTTACAAGTGGTAAAATTGTGCATAACTCTTGTAAACACTGATATATTGCACAATAAAACTAAACTGCAAATGTTGAAATATTGCACAAACCAAAGTTCTTTTTTTAAAGGACTGAAAAGATTTATAGTGAGACATTTACTGCACTGTTTAAAGCTGTTTTTGAGTCAATTTGTTCTGGTTTTCATAGTTCTAATAGAAATACAAGTCAAGTCAATTATATTTTAATAGACATTATCACAGAGCAGCTTTACAGAGGACATCTAGACCAGACATAAACTAATACCACCACCACCACCACCACCACCACCACCACTGATACCACCCTCCACCGAGCAAGCCTAAAGTGTCTGTGGCAAAAAGTAAGGAATACATGATCAGTGTAATTCATTTCAATTATCAGTGCTCATAAATGTCTGAATGGAAATACACCGAAATAACTAGATGAAGTTATAATTATATTTCAATAACTAGATGAAAAATATGAAATATACCGCTGTGAGAGCAAACCACCCTTCCACATTACCAGCACACAAGGTGTTTAACAAGATGAATATATATGTAAAGACAATGTGAGCATCAAGATGCTCTGTTCTTAATGTGATAAATGATAAATAAACAAGCAAAT
>JAOTRQ010000008.1:755755-767905 GCA_028565875.1 Hoplisoma paleatum | reverse complement strand
CCGACCCGGGGATCGAACCCGGGACTTCTCGCTGTGAGGCGACAGTGCTGAACCACTCAGCCACCGTGCCGCCATATGATGTATACTTTGTGCAAATTGTTCACAACATGCATGTTTTTCTGTTAAAACTGGTTTATATAATAAGGATTTGGATATCGCTTGTTCAGAAGTAAATGACTAGTCACTTTTTTGCAGCTTTTCAAGTGTGGACTTGCATGTGCGTTTTAACAAAGAAGAGCTACAAAATCACATGAACGTATTGAGCAGATTATTTTTCTTCAGAGATCTCAGGTAGAATCATTTGACTTTAATTCAGGCATGAATATTCACCCATTATCCAAAGCAGCTAAAACATTTCATGCCGTGATAGTCATCGTGTTGGATTGTTGGTATGATTAATCTGCATCATAATGTTGGTTGCTATTCTGCCTCAAGCTTTTGTGTTTTTTTTAATTAGCTGTGATTTTGCTGTGCAACTCCCAGGATTACCACATTTCCACATTCCATGATAAATAATGACCTAATATAGGGCGAGTAAAGTCTTCAGTTCCTTGGTGAATAGTCTATGAACTTCTGGGAGTCTTCGGTGAGTACTTGAAAGAGATTTTAGAAGGCTGACCACGTTTATAAAGATTCACCACTCTTGTAGGTTTTCTACATTTTAAAATACGTAATAGCTTTCAGTGTGGTTTAGAGATTTATGTTGTTACTGTTTTGGAATAAATAGCATCCCTGTGTTGCTATGCAGGCCTTAAATTAAAAATGTGTTTAAAGCTAAACATAAACTGTAAGGAGTATCTAAAACTTTTCTGGATTAAAAAAAACAAACTAAGCATTCCCTCCAGCACTGTAGACTTATAATGCCATCAGTAAATTGAGTGTACTGAGCCACCTATGTGGCTCTGCATTCAAATCATAATCACATTGAAACTCTCTTCCCTGTAAAGCTTTTTGAATTGTCCAAAAAGGTGGAAATCTGTCTACATGTCAGTTAAATAATGCTTCAATGTTATCTTTAATGCCCCAGCTTGCCTGGAAGTGTGGTTTGTAATATGGCTTAGTGAGATTTGTAGTTTTATAAAGTGGCAGATTACAAACTTTGACCCATTGGGCAGACATCTGAGTTTAATCATCAGATGGGATGAGTGACTCCGATTTATTGATGTGTAAGTGTTTGACAAGGGCGAGATGAATCACTGTAGACCAGCATAACAAAGATCACAGGAACTGTCCAGTTCAGCACCTCCAACCAGACAAATACTGTAGTACACAAAACTCCAGAGTTCAAATCTCAGAGGCGCAATTGACCAACCAAAAGTCTACAGGTATAAAAATATTCGTGTCTAAGAGGTGGTTTATGACTGGAGACATGTGACAGATCGGGCCCTTGTACTTGGAACTAGATCCACCAAAAACTTATTAAACACCAAAAAATTTATATATTTACTCAATAATTATAGAAATTATAGCCTCATTGAGGGTATAACTTTACTTAGAATAACAGAAATACACCCAGAACAGGTGCAGGTCCAACACAGAAACCACACACTTTCACAATCACTTACTCTCACTTAGAGGCAATTTAGAGCAGCCAATTCATTTCATGTTTTTGAAAAGTGGGAGGAAATCAGAGCACCCAGAGGCAACCTCAGGGTTACCATGCCAAAATCATTACAGACATTATGGTAGCAAAGAAATGATTAAACCCAGAGCATTAATGATGAAATGTGGCACCCAATCTACAGAACAGACTACACAGAACACCAGTGATACTGAAAAGGTTACCGGTTCAGTGTTTGTAACACAGCAACGCGAGACCTAAAGACATGGATTCACTGCACTTTCTCTTTTCTATGTGTGTGTGCATTTGTCTAATTATCTGCGACCTTGTTTACATTTACACTTACTGCAACATGTCTGTACTAGTAAACATTAACACACTATACTTGAAGTCGACAACAGTTTAAAAAGTTTTTTATTAGTTTTGGATTTAGTGATTTAGTGTTGGACACGAGAGCCCCTGCCAGAAGAGAGATGCAGACCTCTAATATCTTCCTTCATATCAAGGCATGCAGATGGTAGAATTGAGCACTTTTATTTGTCATTACACATATACAGATATACAGTATAACAAAATTGTTTATTTGCATCTTTGCATATCCCAACTTGTATGGAAGTTGGGGTCAGAGTGCATGGTTGGCCATCGTATGCACCCCGGGAGCGTAAAGGAACCCCCAATCTTCTGGTTAATGATCTAAAACTCTACCCACTAGACTACACTGTCACAAAAAAGTGGTGCACTGTAAATAATGCACTCCTACCATGCGTCCACTGCGACTCTGACCTAAACCCCCCCACGACCCAACCTCTAAACCTCCCAACCTCCCAAACACCCCAACCCCCATAGCAGTTGTCATCAAGTGCATCTCTCTCTCTCTCGCTCTCTCTCTCTCTCTCTCTCTCTCTCTCTCTCTCTCTCTCTCTCTCTCGGGAGCGCGCTTTTGTTTTTCGTGCACGCGCGTTGTGCATCTTTCTCTCTCTTCTGTCGCCGTGTTTTCTCTTCATCCTCCTCCTCCTCCTCCTCTCTCTCTCTCGCTCTCTCTCTCTCTCTCTCTCGCTCTCTCTTTCCCCCCCTCTCTCGCTTTGGTATCACGGTGTACCAAGAGGAGGCGAGACGCGCAAAGCAATCGGGAATCGCTGGATTTTTTTTTTCCGGGACATTATTTTTATATCCGTCTTGAATCGATCGAATCCGCTGCTGTTGTTACGCGTTATCACCATCCGCTGTTATCCATGTAGATGGCGCGGGGATTGCGCGGGTCTGGTGGTCACGGTTCGGTGGTAGCGGCGGTAGTGGAGGACCAGGCTGAGTGGGGTAAAGCGGCGGCTGGAGCGACGCGCGGCGGCGGCGGCGGGTTGCGCTCATCGGCCCGGCGGCTCCGGTGCGCCTGATGCGCGGCTCGGATTCCCGGTGCTCCTCCTGCTCCTCCTGCTCCTCAGCTCAACAGCACGGTACAAGCTTTTCCATCGAGATGCTCGACGGATTAACGGCCACTTATGGAAACAGGGGACCAGAATTTTAGAAAGAAAAGCAGAATTAAGCATTTTTTCTTGGCTTCTTTATTTAGTTGGCTTTGATTTTGCTCTCTTGTGTCATCGTGGCTCTTTTTTCATCAGATTATTTCTTATCTTGTATCCTGTTTGTCTAATTTGTTCAGTTAGGTTGTACATCAATTCCTGTACATTTATTTGGTGTGTGTATTTTATTTATTCGATTCTTCCTTTTCTTTCTATTTCACCCATGTATTCTATAGATACACAGATGCAATAGGAAACATACGAATTAGCACTATCAATCACTAAATCCTCAATCAACACTTACCTACTGGAAAGATTACAATTGTAGAGCTTTAACATTAATCTTATCTTAATTAACAGTAGGCTACTTTCCTCTCAAACCTTAAAACCTGTATATTACCAATCACCCAGTATCTACCCTGAGATATTTTTGAAATTGCAGTTGTTTCTATATTTTTGCCTTCTTGCATTGATTCGTTTGGCGTCCAATGGTCTCTGTGTTTAGACAGACCAAATATTTCAAGCCAGCAGAGAAGCTGATTAGCCACCACTGCATTTGGAACCCATCGTTGTAACAGATCATCAAAAAAGCAGTAAGAAATTTGCCTAAAAGCCTGTCAGACTGTAAACCTGTAAATCCCTCCTTTAGCTAGTTTTTTTTGACAAGCCTTTAGCTATTTTCCTCAAAATATTTAATTAAACCTTTAATTTCCTCAGCTCAGGCCAGGTTATAAATCCATCCAGCTGTTTTAGATATCTACTGTTCTGTATAACCTTTGCACTATTTCTACGCTTTATCTTTATCCTTATTTTGCTAATGTGCCAATAATGGGAAGATCATTGTGATCCAGGATTTCAACCGATCATCAATCAAGTTTGGAAATTTAAGAACACGATTTCTTCAAATCTATTGGCTGTTTCATTATTTCATTAGTTAATATTAAAGTTGAACCTTAAACCTCCTTAAGTCCTCAGTCAGACTGATAGAGTCTGTCATGCCAATCGAAACAGTGGAGAGTGTCAGCTGGGAAACACGTGTTTAGCTTCAGTATTGATAGCATTTGATCTTCCATAGCCATTGTTAGCTTGATTGATTGATTTCTTTGCTATTTTTTTCATCATCATTTGACAGTTCATCTTCCATTTTTCTAGAAATTAGTGTTGCATTTTTACATTTCATATTAAGACTTTGCCAGGCTCAGGTTTTCTGAAACAGGCCCAGCGCTTTGAAATCGTCTTCCTGTATTGGTTTAGCTGTCTTAAATTCAACGTCCACCAAAACCACCTTCGCCAAGGTGTCCCGTTTTTCACCTTGCTGTGGTCCCTGAAATTTACAAATATTTATTTCCTATACGTCAAGAGGAAAGGGGGTCCCCCTTTCATAGAATGCGGCAACATGGGTCTTTTTGACCGCGGAGTTCAGATGTTGCTGACCACTGTGGGCGCCTTCGCTGCCTTCAGTCTCATGACCATCGCGGTCGGCACGGACTACTGGCTCTATTCAAGAGGAGTGTGCAAAATAAAGACTAACAACGAGAATGAAACCAGTAAGAAAAATGAAGAAGTGATGACACACTCCGGACTTTGGAGAACTTGCTGTTTAGAAGGTAGGATTTCTTATCATTTCTTTTATCAAATGGCTGGTGCATTGCCATTTTAATGTACTAAGCTTGTGTGTCATGCATATCAGTCTATGTGAGGTTCGATACTGGTTTAAAAGGCATTGGTCTTGGATGAGATCATGTCTGGAGCCTCTTCAATATGTAATGAAATATGATGGCTGATGTGAAGCAACTTATTGAAAGACACATCACATGTAAAGCAGGTATGGTAGCAGCATGTGTCTGAAGAGTTTGGGATGTTAACTACCGGCTGGTTTCCTCTGCACACTCCGGTTTTCTCCCACAGCCACAAAAGATGTTCCACACGAACAAACCGCTGATAGAAGTGAGGATTTGTAAGTGTGTGGTGCTCTGCCATAAACTGGGGCCTTTAGAGGCTTGACAGTCCCACTGCAACCTTAACAAAATGAAGTGGTTGCTGATGATTAATGCATCAGTGAATTCATAAATGGAATACAGCTTACCACAAACAAGACACCATCACTCAGTTGAGATTTTTGTATGAGTAGCTTGAATATAATCAGCTGATGGTTTGCAGAGGATCAGAGTAATGGATCGACGGATCAATCTTTAGTAACCACTTTATTTTTTGTATGGTTGGGCAAATTGTGTTCTGTGTTAACCTCAGGATTAATAAAGTACTAGCTATATACCCCAGGCATACCATTCTGACCATTGACTGATCAATTCAATAACTCTAATTATCTCTGCATAACAAGACCTGATAGTGGGTGGGATATATTAAAGAGCTAGTGAACATTTTATCTTCGAGGTTGATATTATAAGCAGTGAAAAACGCCCAATCAAAAAGGCTAGATTAATGGATATTCAAAACTGTAGCTTTTATTGGTTCTTCTTAATCTGCAGTAGACAATGTTTATCTTAAAACGGTCCCTGAAACGAACAGCGGTAAACCAGTGGCAGGGTCATGGATGGCTCATTGATGCACGTTGTTTGCGAAGGTTGTCCAGTCTGGTCTGACCTACCAGATGAGCTACTGTAGCTCAGATGTCAGAAGTGGTTCTGATAGAAAGGTGTCAACATAATCGGTGCATCACAGTCACATGGCTGTTTTGGTCAAAGGAGGACCGACACAATATTGGAACAGCAGTCATATTGTTTTGTCTGATCAGTATTGAATAATATTAAAATAAAATGAGGTGAATCAAAACACTCCTACCTTTATACTCATGGGCTTAATGTGATGACTAATCTGATCGTGACATGCTCTGAGTAGACTGACAGTGGGCCCATTTCTTTTGTCTGACAGAGGGTGTATCTGGAAGAGCAGATACTTTACAGCAATATAGGACCTATGCTGTCTATGATGATTTTTATTTGCTTTTTGGTGACCTTCTGTAATTTGATTTCCCTGTATTCTCTGTAATGCGTTTCCTTATATTTCTGGACGTTTAAGCATTCTTCAATAGGTGTCCACACTTTTGAAAAACAATATTTTAAAGCCAAATGTCATCACTTCCCTAAAGTCACATTATTGTGTCATGCATTTCTTTCAGTGTTGTACAAATCACTGCTTGTATATCATCATAAAAAAATTCTTCTTCTCTTTAAAGCATCTTTTAGTGTCCAAAGTTTTGAAAATCAGATGTCTATAATAACAGGCATGGAAGATCTTTTTTCATAAATCCTTCATGCTTTGCTTAATTTTTATTTATGATTATCTTTTGGAAGAATGTGTCAGATGTTGCAGACAATTGCTGTTCCTCAATGTAATCCATTCCAGTGCTTAGGTTTATATACTGATCAGGAACATCATGATGATCTCCTTCCTAATATTAGGTCTCTTTTTTGCTTCCAAACAGCCCTGTAAATGTGATGTAGTGTGTATTCTGACACCTTTCTATCCAAATCAGAGTTAACTTCTTCAACAGTTTGATCTAGAGTAACTCGTCTGTTGGGGCCAGCCTCCACTCCCACCATGCAACAAACGAGTCTTGGCTGTTCATGTCCGTGTCAATGGTTTACCACAGCTCCTTTCTTCTGATCACACTCTACACAACACAAGAGCTGCTGTGTTGGAAATGTTGTGATCCGGTCATCTAGCCTTCATAATTTAGCCCTTCTCAAATAGGCTGAAATTCTTAAACCCATGTTTTTGACTTCAGGTATCAACGTTTAGGATAAAATGAAATGCTTTTATTTGTCATTACATATATACAGATTTACACTACAACGAAATGTCTTTCTTTTCCTATCCTATTTTGTCTGGAAGTTGGGGTCAGAGCGCAGGGTCAGCCAAGGTGTGGCGCCCCTGGAGCAGACAGGGTTAGGGGCTTGCTCAGGGACACAATAAAGCGATTTTGAAATCCATTGATTTCCATTGACCTGACATCTAGAACAGCATAATTTGAGAATCCTCTACATATGCCCTGTAGATCTCACATCTGCCTCTACTAACATGGCTTCTCCTCCGGCTTGGCACTCGGTGGGCTGATTTGTATGCAGATTACTGTTTAATTTTCTCGATGGAACAGCCTGTTTTGTCTGTTCTCGAGGTTCAATTAAGGATGTCTGACATCAGATTCAATCAGGGAATGAGAGGCGCGTGCTCTTCATATCATCGAGAGCGAGTGACATGGGCCGAGCTCGGCTGTCAGACCATCTGATACCTGGCACTCGCACAGTCAGAGTGAGAGGGGGCAGGCAGGGAGGGGAAAATCGGGACAAAATGTTACCAGATGTTCAGATGTTTCCGGGTTTTGCCAGGCACCTGGGCCCGTTCTGCACATGGTGTTTGATGGTTATTATATCCTCCCCCGGGTTGGTCATGATGGACGTTATAATATCAAACTTGTATCGGTTGTTGAAAATTTTAAGAAATAAATACGAAACTATAATAAGATATCATCTAATATAAAATATTGTAATAAGATATGAATGCTGCTCCTATTACGAATCATTATTTGTATCTCTGATTTAGCAGTTTTTACACAAGTTGCCATTCTTGACACAACCCTCCTATTTACCCAGGCTTGAAACCGACACGGCAATGCACATGCTCATGTAGTCCTAATGAGTACGTACAATTCAGTATCGCTGAATTGAGTATTAACCGGACTGCATGTTTTCGGAAAGTGGAAGATAACTGGATTACCTGGAGGAAACCCACACAGACACAGAGAGAACATTCATACTCTGAACCTAGACCAGCTCACAAACGTAATAAATTATATTCATATGTCCAGAATTTCAGAATTGCGAACGGCAACTTATTTTATTAATTAAAGGGCTTCAACTTACAAAACGAGTTTCAATAATGCAGAAGGTGAAGTAAGGAATATTCTGGAAAAGGTTACAGAGATGTAATAATGTCTCATTAGATATTAAAGGAACACTTTTGTTCAACATCATATCATTCACCTGCAGAATTATTATATATTTATTATATACTATATTGTTATGCTATTTCTATCTTTTACTAGTCTATCATAGCCAATTGATCGTTAGCTGCTGCACACTCCACCAACTCTTTTCTTATTCACCCATCATTTGGTTTAAGGTGGAAGGAGTAATAGTCGGTCATTTCAGGTTTTAGCACCATTCGTTTCTCAAAAAAGCTTAAAGAGGAAGAAGATTTGTATGTGATAATGATGTGAAAAACAACTTTAATTAATGTAATTTATAAAATTAATATTCACTTCACATCAATATTTACGCTTTACACCTTTGTCTGGTTTGTCACTGGTGCTGTATGTCTGGTTGCCAGGTTCCGGGTCAAATAAGACTTAATGCAAAACTGTTTTGCATAGTTTGTACCTACCTCAGAAATAAAACTGCATTTTGTTTGATAACCCTAAACCTAAACAATCGCAAATATACTTTTTTATTTCATTATTTATAATCTATAGTCTTCAATTGTCAAATCAAGGTGACTATAGAAAAGTGATGTAGTTTTTTCCCAGAAATCTAAATGTAAATGTGAGTTATTTTGGTGCTTACTTTAGATAGTGCCAGTCAAATAAAAACGATTTCTTTCCCTGATGCCCTCCTAATGCAACCTTCCTATTTATCCGAGCCTGTACAATGCAGTACAATGCACTATACATAACGTTAACTATAGATACTGGTGTGCGAGCACCCTGCTGGGTATCTGTTTTTTTATTCTTAATAATTATAATTTTAGAGCAACATGTCAAGCTTTTAAGACGTTCGATACTTTTGATACTATTTTAACACAATGAAGCCACATAATGAAACAGTACGGCTGCTTAATTAAAGATCCTGCAGTACTGCTCTGTTCCTGTTAAGACACTTTTAAATGCACAATATGTCAGCAAAAGCTGCATATAGTTGTGCAGCTGAAAACCTTCCCAACAAATAAATGATTGGTGTCTTTCAGTTCCCAAATTACTAGAGTAACACAATGTAGTCGAAGCTGACTGTGCATGTTTATAAAATATGACACGTAATAAACAGCACCGCAATCTAATCGGATTCTAGAAGATTGAAACCATGTGCATACTTTCATGAACCATTCCCTCCCGAGTCCTGTTTACATTACCTGCACACGTCAGGTTGTGGTATAAAGGTTAAATACGAGAGTAACACATATCAGAATAATAATGCACGTAATTATCTTTATTCTGCTAAATCCTTTCACATCACTTTTCCCTCACGGTCCTGAATACCCATAATGCGCTATTTACCATGCATACCAGAGATTCCCTATACATCTAAGTCAGCACTTTGCATCCACCACGTCCCTGCTCAATCATTTCCATTGGTAATGGCCTGTCCTGCATTAACTTATGGCTGGACCTGAATCAATAAAGACCGACCTGCAGTTAAGCCTCAGTCTAAACATTTGCTGTGCTGAGTGTGGCATTATTAGAACCAATAATTTATTTCTTACACGTCTGTTTTATAGGCGGTTTGCCAATCCAGAGCTGTACATGTTTATTAACATTTATTGTTGAGCCATTCTGAGACAAATTAACTAATGAGTTAAACAGCAGCTCACTTTAATCAAAATGAATTTTTTTTAATAGATATGATTGCCACTGAAAAGAATGGTGAGTCCGATAGGCAGGGTTGATACGGGCTCATAAAACCTGAAGGAACAAGATGCTCTGGTCATAATTACATCAGTGTCCCTAATTATATCTACACCAATTAAGCATGGTATTATGATCACAACAGGTGAAAGGAATGACACTGTTTAAATGGGTGGGATATCGTAGGCAGCAAGTGAACATTTGATCCTCAAAGTTAATGCCTTAAAAGCAAGAATAATGGGTGAGTGTAAAAAATTAAGTGAGTGACATGGTGATTGTGATGATTAGACGACAAAGGTTCAAAGCATTTCAAAAACTGAAGTGGCCAGTATCTATTAAAATTAGAAAGAGGAAGGAAGAATGGTAAACCAACAACGGGTTCATGGGTGGCCACGGCTCATTGCTGTAAAATCAAATCAAATCAAATTCAAATTCAATTTTATTTGTCATTACACATAAACAGATGCTCATTGTACAGTACAATGAAATGTTTCTTTTCACATATTCCAACTTGTTTGGAAGTGGGGGTCAGAGCGCAGGGTCAGCCAACGTACAGCACCCCTGGAGCAGACAGGGTTAAGGGTCTTGCTCAAGGACCCAACAGTGACCGTGTAGCAGAGCCCAGACTTGAACCCCCAACCTTTGGCTTTACAGCCCAACGCTCTACCCACTAGGCTATATTGTCCTTAATCAAGCCTGTTACACTGCGAGAGGTTCGGAATCAAACCAATTCCCCCCAGATGTAGCACAAGGTCCTAGGTTCAATCCCCAAGGTGGATTGGTCCAGGTTGTTTCAGTGTCAAGTTTGTTCCAGAGCTCTAGTTGTGTCCAACAGGTCAGGTTATCGTAGGTATTCACTATGATGCACAAACCAGTTGTATTTCGTACAAGGTAAATTAGGAGGATTGTCTGGATGGGCATTGTTGAATTTGTTTATGTCCTTCCTGAGACAACCTATTTATCCAGGTTTGAAGCATGGATTTGTGCATCTTACTGTGCTAACGAACCAAGTAACAATACAAAGATTCGATCCGGGGAGTTCTCGATACTGGTTTTGAGACTCTTGATACTGGTATATACTGGAAAATCCCACTGCTCCTCTCGGGTGCCAGGTCACTGTCTTTTAATTCTGATTTATCTTTAATTGAGATGTCTGACAAGTTCAAGGGATGGAAAATGATGTGGGATATTCGGTATAAGCACTTTTCTTTTCCTGGACTGAAACCCTTAGTTGACCTCTCCTTCTAGCCTCATTATTATGAAACCAGTCCTCATAACATTTGCAGCTATAAGTCACGTCACAGCTCATTGATTATAAGCAGTCATTCATTTCCTGACCGCAGGTCACGTACAGAAGATGAAGGAATCGATCTGCAAAGCTTTATGACAGATTGAAGTGCTTTTAATTGCCTTCAGGAGCAGATCTTTCTCCCAACTATCAACTTACATCTACACATAATTCTTTTAACTCATAGACCCAAACATGATAATCGCAGGACTCTGGTCTACTGTTATCTTTGTACCAAAGGACAGGATGCAAAGGAATGAACAACGGTCTTATTGTTTTCTATTCCTCTCATTTAGAATCAATTCTCTTCCTTATAAGTTATTCACTTGCAGCTGAATGCAAGTTTTAAACAATAAAACCATAAAAAATGATAATCGCGGGTAAGTCATTAAGACATCAAAATTGATCTGCATCCCTCTTGCATTTTAGTTAGTTCAATAAATACAAAAATACTTTTAAGGGAATTTTGAAAACTGCATTCCTCACGTTTTTTTCATGACAAAATAAGCCCTGACCAGCAAATATTCTGGATTACACATATATTTAATGTAATAATAAGGCGTATAACCAAGGTTTGGAAAAAATAATGTCTGACTCGCTGTGGTCACTCACTGTATTTAGGCTAAAACGGTTGATTTTAATTTTGATGGCTCATGAAGAAACACGTTTGATTAAAATGCACCTAATGGTGGCAGATGCTCAGCATTTAATAAGATCGAAGGGGAACTACGAGTGCAGACGGTGCCATTTACGGAGTCCTAATCATCCCTAATATTCCCCTGCAGATGCCCGTGTTTGCCAACACTGCCCAGATCTGACTAATATAATCTGCACCTTTGGGTCTCTCAGCTTCTGAGCTGTTCAGGTACTTGCCTGATGTTTGACATTCATTCGAATTGACCGTGTGTCAACAATAGATCCGTGATTATGGGTGTAGCGCAGATTCAGGATTCGAACCTTGTTTCCGGTCAAACTGGAATAAGGTACTCGGAATGGCTAAAATGACACAGCTTGGGTTTACCAAGCATCTAGAACAATGGAACTTTCTGTCGTATCATCTGTACTGCTTAAACGTAGAGCTAATTAAAAGAAAAAAAATGCTAATCAAGATTTTTAAGCATTTTATATGGTATATCTACCTTTATAT
>JAOTRQ010000008.1:728718-740667 GCA_028565875.1 Hoplisoma paleatum | reverse complement strand
TATATATAATTAAATCTATGTCTTATTACACAATATATCAAGCACATCAGTGGATCTATATCTTCTATATTCCATAGATCTACAACTATCTTTAAACTACTTTACAGATAGCTAATTTCGTTAGATGTTATTAGTTAGATGCAGAACATCACGATGGATAGTATAAAACGCACTGTAAAAACAAATACATTTTAAAATGAGTTTTTAATAGTTGTATTATATTTTGTCTTCTAGAGTTGAAGTAATTTTTGCACATTTAGTCTCCAGACCAGCTGTTAGCGCTGTGGCGTTTCCGCCTAAAGAGGAAAACTAATATGCATTGTATGAAGGAAATGTATGCGTTTATACACTCGCTAGTGTGCTATATGAACTAGATTATTTATACATAATATGTATATATTTAATCAAGCTGTTAACTATAAGAATGTCGATAATATTTGTCTATTTCTTATTTAGAACCGAGTTGAAATGACTTGGTGTGGTGCGTTCAAAACTTCTGCGATTTGGTGTATCATAATAAACACGGTTGCAAACAGGTAACACGGTTTACTTACTGCAAACTTAATATGTGTTCACTTTTCTTAAATACCAATTCTATTAGAATATGGCGTTTTAAAGTCATTCATGAATACTAAAACATTCTCAAACATTTGACAGCATGGGATATTAATTGTTGATCCTTATTGAGTTTATTTATGCATTGTACATAGTCATTCCTGGAGCACCAGCTCAGCAGAAGCCTAACCAAGCAAATATGTTGGTAAAACATTAACAGATACTGTAAGTCATAAATAGCTTTCGCAGAGCAAATAACTACAGTGAAATTTCATGTTAATAAATATTTGCATATCCTAACAATCACATTACAGTCACTAATAACACACACGGTTATGACCACCTTATTACATGTTGGTATCCTCATCTGCTAGATCGGCATCGGTGAGCCTTGGTCATTGACAGTTTTCACCGTTTCTTATAAGACCGAATGTGATACATTTTAATCACTTCTGACCGGGAACCCTCTACAAGAGCTGCAGTTATCAATTATCTAACCCAAGTCTTCTAGCACTCACAATTTGGCTCTGGTAAGATTCACACATATCCTTACGTGCACCGACGTGGAGGATAAACCTTCACTTGCTGTCTAAACTAAACTGGGGCAGCCATGGCCTTGTGGTTAGAAAACTCAGTCTGTTATTGGAAGGTTGCAAGTTCGATTCTGAGAGTCGACGATCATGACTGAAGTTTCCTCGAGCAAGGCATTGAACTCCTAACTGCACTAGTGTGTGTGTGAATGTGTGTTTCACTGCACATATTGGATTAAATTGTGATGGACAAAATCCTGTTAAATTTTAAATATAACAACAGGTACTGTGATGATGAGAATCTATTAGCATCATCATAGTTCACTTATTTTACTTCACCGCCATAATGGTTGATGTATTTTAAAACTTTGTTGTATTAAATATAACTTACACTATTTCTATCCATGTCACCTAATCCAGTAACTTATCCAGCATGTCCTGTGCAGAGAGGTTTGTAGTTTGGAAGTCTGCAGAGCTGGAGGCACATCTGCACCCTTCTCCATGGACTACAGGAGCTACTGTGATAACCTACAATGCAGCGAAATCTCCCAGCAACCTTTTTCACTTACCTGAATCCTCCTATTTGAACCTTTTGTTTGGGGCTCAGACAGTCAATAAACTCTTGTGCCAGAGACTTGGAGTTTTGCGTTCTGCTCTTGTGTACAAACCTAACATTGATGACACTTCAGCGGCCAGTTTGCTGCTCCTTCCTCTGCATGGTTTAGAGGACAATTGGAGGCCTCGTCTTGCTGCAGAGGAAGATTTTCAGCCTTATGACCCTGGCTACATCACTTCTAAAAGTGGCCCTAGGTGGACTGATAGAGACCTGGATGCTGTCAGAAACAGAATTCGGGCCAAACTTACTTTTCCTCATGCACCTCTAGATTACACGTTCTTTGGAGAGCCAGGTCATACAAATTTGTTTTCTCGTATTGTTCAAGGAGAGGAGCAGCAATGGAGGATCTGGGAAGATCAACATCACATTGCATTTCTCACACCGTTCCCTAACACGCCAGGTCTTACTGTGGTCATTCCACGCAAACCTCTGACCAGTAACATCCTCCATCTAGAGGAAGTAGATTACAAGGAACTAGTGCTGGCCACCCGGAAGGTTGCAAGGCTTCTGGAGGAAGCATTGGGAGCATGGGGTGTTGGGTTGATATTTGAGGGCTTTGAGATTGACTATGCTCATGCTAAACTGATTCCTCTGGTGTCACCACCAGCCGATCTGACTCAGAGTGGTGTGTGTCCAGTGTCTGAATTTTATGATGTTTATCCTGGGTTTGTGAGCTCAGTCAGTGGCCCACCAGCCAGTGTTGACGAATTAAGAAAAATTCATGTCAAAATCACAGAACTGTCATAGCATCGAATGTATTCACTGCTTGTCACACTGAAGCTTTTACAAAAATAATCTATACATACTACGTTTTACTAAATAAGATGTGTTATTACTAAGGCGGTAGTTTATTACATGGTTATTACATGATCAGAAGTATCAGAGTTTTTATATTACAATTCTATCTTATTCCTCTGTGATGCTATTTTGTTATTAGTATTGCACAGACTACTAATTATTTTTTATGTTAATTAGGCTGGTAGCATTATGTTGTTTACACATTTACCAACTCTTTTCCCACCTGTGTTGCTTCTCGACCACCTCCTAATTAATCCCTAGGCATTTTCATTAACATCCTAATTAGAGCAGGTAAATGAATGTGTTTTGACCCGGAGACCGAAAATTCCAAAGCAAGATGAAACAAAAATATAATTGAACATTTTTATTTATTGAATTTGGGATACATTAAACTGTGATCAGGAGTATGACATAAAAATAAATATTTTATACTAATAAATATATTATACTGATGGTAATGTACAAGCAAGTACAATTTTTTACATCTGTCAAAATTTGTGAATTAATACATAAAACATAAAATCTGTACAAAATATTAATTTCAACTCTTCACACATCAACGTTGTTTGGTTTCTTTGTAAACAAGTTCAGACAAGGGCAGGCCAGCTTGTCCATCTTAGTAAGGTAGACCAGCGGTTCAATGGTGCAGCTCAGGTCCATGATGGAGAAGACGGCTGTGACGATCTCACAGCGAAACGTGACAAACTTAAAGGCAGCACCAAATGGCATGAGTGCAACCGCTGGTAGGTAATTAACTATGATAATGGCAAGGATAATGACCACCGTCTTAAAAGCCTTTTTCTTCACTGGGGTCATGACCTCTTTTCCAGCAACACTTTTACGCAGTACCACCATGATAGACAAATTGCAAAACACCATGACAATGAAGGAAAACAAAATGACACCAGCAAATGCATCACTAACGGCTATTACTCCCACGATGCTCTCCGTGATAGAGTAGGCCAAAACCAGGGCCCACACCAGGGCTGAAACGGCATGACGGGCACGGTTATCTCGGATGCCCGTGAACACAATAGGGTGAACCACAGCGATGTATCTGTCCAAGCAGATGCAGGTTAGGAAAAAAGGAGCGGTATCTTTGATCCCATAAGCAAAGTTCTGTAAAGGCCAGATCACATTGTCGTTTAGGTAAAGTCGGTTTACCAGCTCCACCGGTGTCATTAAACAGAAAAAGGCATCCATCAGGGCGAGGTAAAAGATGAAAATGTCGGATGTCGAACCTTCGCTCTTGTGCTTTGCAATATGCCACATAACAACCAGGTTAGAGGGCAGGCCCAAAAAAAAGTTAAAAACTTTTACAGCAAGGTAAAAGGCATAGCCGTATGGTGCCACAGCACACTCGGGGCGTTCGTACCACAGCACGACATGCTTATCAGTCACTGTTATGTTTAGTGCTAGTTCTGAAGAGTTACTCATGTCACAAGGGACCTATAATGAAAAGTAGATTGATGTTTTTGAGTATTACAATTTTGTAATGTTAAAACAAAAATGTTAAACAATATGTTGATTATGATTTTGATTATGTGATCATAATGTAATAGTAAACATGAATATTAGCTGTGTAAGTAATAAAATGTAATAAATAGTTTCTTGCGTTTGAATTTTCAAAAATCTTGCATGTATATTGTATATATTTTTTTTAGTTTTAAAACTAATTAATGATTTAGAATAATAATAATTAGTGTATTGATAATAATACACTAACATTAATAATATGTTAGAATAAATTGTTTGACAAATTGTTTAATTGTTTATCTACACTAAGTTTAATAAATTATTTTATTGATAAATTATTTTCTACACTTCAAATAAAATGTTTATTTATTCATTTAACCTGCATTAAGCTGTTGATACAGGCCAAAGAAGTAATTTGTGCAGATGGTCAGCTTACATGCAGTGGACCTTCAATTACTTCCGACCATCCAAACAAATTTCTCTGGAATTAATAAAGTGACCAATCTATATATCTATTTTAATAAATGTAATGGAAGTAGCTTAGTTATATTGACATAGACAATTTACTTTTTGCAGTCGGTCAGGATTTAGAATGACATTACAGTAATCATTTGCAGTTAAATTATAACCAGTCATTTAGCCATTTAAATCAGCTTTGAAAAAAAAAAGAATTACAAATAAATAAAATACTTACAAGCACAGTTGTAAAGTTCCACAAATAAATCCTAAGTTCTAAAAAATTCTTAAATAATCGTTTGTACCTGTGATTTTTTATGACTCCACTTAGTGACCTGTCCTCAATTTAGCTATCTCATCTGGGCCACCCAAATATAAGGGCTCCCCATTGGGACTACCACTGGACCTGACCAATCAGCACAGTCGTTTTCAAAAAACAGTGTATAGATGAACTTGTTCTTTTACATTATTAGTCAGTGTACGTAGCTAATTTGGAGTATGTGTAGATACGGGAATCATAATAAGAACATTATTTTTAGTGATGCAATTGCAGGTAGACAGCAGGACTTTATGTAAACAGGTGATGCAAGGCTGAAATGAGTAAATCTAATGTAACATCTTGCTGTTGCAGCTTTTTTGGCCCTAAGCAAAGTCACATATGGCGTAGACTTGCAGGGAGCTGTTCTGAGCGAATTGGCGGCAGAAATTAATGCTAAACTTGACATGGTTTGTGTGTATTTTTTAAAGTAGTAGTTAGAAAAAATATATTATGTAATGTTTCTCTGTTTTTCCCCACACAAAATGATATGTATGTAGATTTATTATCAGGCTGATGTTACTAGACTAATGTAACACATGTCTAGATCATCGAGGTAGTGCAGGCAAACATAAAGAAGCCAGCAATTGATGCAATTAGTTGTGATGCTGAAAGTGGTAGGTTTAATTCTTATAATAACATTCTTATAATATAAGCAAGAATGAAGACAAAATGTTTGCATATAATTGCAGGACATCATACTAAGAGTGTGTAGTGATGTATTTTACATCGGCTCTACCATGCACTTTTATTATCCCCAAAAATTGGCATATCCAACAATCGATGTTTTAAATACAACTTAATGACTATTATTTTCACACGTTTTTAGATTATTATTTATTTTGCTTTCATTTTAAACATTTTATTATACAGTGCTAGGACAACATTTTAAGTTTTCCAAGACGTAAAACTCATTTGACCCATTACACCAGCTTGAACCATAAAATTTTATTTTTCTTGGATGTATCTTGGAACTGCAATTTCATGTCTTCAGATGGGAGTTTTTCAACTCCCCCATGGGAGTCCCTTCTGGTTAATCTCTTCACTGTAACACCTTGTCTGTTTGAGGACCCACACTCAAACCAGACATTCATACTTCATCATTTTAAATAATTTATATTGTAAACATGCATTCTATAAAAGTTGTATTTCATCACCACCAGAGAGCAGCATCTAAGCACATTTAAAACTTTTTTGATTATACTCAACGCCTATAGCTTGGTTTTGACTTTACCTGGAATAGTATTTTCTGAGCCCATGGAGTAGTGTCATTTAACCTATAAAAGTCAGTGAGCTAGGGGTTAATAAAGCAGCTCGTCCATGATTTGCCAATTAAAAGCATACATTTGGTGTTTTATTTGCACCAATCATTTAGTCTGACTAGTTTAAGTGAGTTTGATGTGTCAAAGTGACACAGTCGTGAAGCCTTTACATGCCCGACATGCACCATTATTCTGTATCGATCAGCTAAAAACTACAACAATGACATTTTACTGTCGTGGCCATACCAATGGGTATACACAAGTGTGCCAGAACTCTCAGAATCTTACCACCTAGCAGTTGTAATGTGGCGGTGAATTACTTGGCCTTGTGGTGTGATACCAAACTTTAAAAAAGTAGTATGCACAACTTTAGATAATAACTGACTTTAGACTTTTGATCAGACTTAGATCTATGTGACCAGTTTGGGTTTCCATTTTATAGTTCTTACTAACTAATGAACAACTGCTTTCAATGTGTGTTGAAAAGTGTTCTCCGTTCATGTAAAACATGTTTTCTTTATTTACTCTGTCAAGTAAGATAGAAAGTTGCCAGCTATCAAACTACCGTAGCACCATTATTTAGGATGGGAAATGAAAACCATCTATTACACTGTTTTAAATGAAAACCTGGCTTCCTGATTTTGGCTTAAAATTTCTTTTCCTAAAGTGGACACAGAAGCGGAAGCGGGCTAAACCTAATTTTAGCTCAGTACTGGGAAGCAGTCATAAAGCAAAACAAGACGTCCAATGTCTTACCGAGAATAGAAGAGTTCTGTTGTTTGACCACCAGGGGGAGAAATACAGCAACAGAAATAGGGTACTTTAGATCACTTCCCAACGTTTGTATTGCAGCATGCCCCCCCCCACTTACCCCCCACCCCAAACACACAAAATATACAATATGATTTTTGTGTGCAATTATGTGCAACGTCTACTTTAATAGCTACATCCCGCCACGACAATGTATTAAATATAGCTTAAAATAAAGATAATATATGTATTGATTTCTTTGCAGCAACAGTTTAAGGAAGGCTCTTTTCTGTTCCAGTGGGATTGTGTCCTAACACTGCATTTCACTATGAGAACATCCTAAAAAAAAAAAGAGTCAAACGTGGTGATGGTCGTGTGATTGTGCAGGACTGAAGGTTTGCACCATGACAATAATACCAAGAACACCACGGTTACGTCTGAAAGACAGAAATGCAAGTTTGTGGACTGGTTTAAATCGTAGGCCTACATTTAATACTTAAAGCTCCAATGGGACTGAATGAAAACATTCTCCCACATCAATCTAAAGTGTATTTCAGTATGTTACAGCTGTTAGGATTATAGGGTAATTATTGTTTTTGCGATTGTAAAATCTCAGCTAAGTGTTCGACTAAGTGTTCATTTTATAAGGCGACAAAGAATAAGACACCCCCCCCCACACACACACACACGTGCGCACATACTTAAAAGTTAGTCCCGATGTATGTATGTAAGTAAATGTTTGACAGAAATATAGAATAACATTTATGATATGCTGTATTTGTAACAGGTCTTGGTTTGTTCCAGGCTGAACATCTGACGCAGTGTAGTAAAGAAAAACACCGCAGCGCTGAAGTGCGGCAGTACGTGGAGTGAGAAAAAAGAAGGGAAGGGGGGGTTTCCACTGTAACTAGAGAGGGGGGTAAAGCAAAGGGGTAGGAGGGGGGGCAGTGGGAGGAGGACGCGGTTTCCTCTCCGCACACGCCGCAGGAACACAGCGCACCTACTGGGAAAGAGAGAGAGAGAGAGAGAGAGAGAGAGAGGGAAACCGAGCAGCAAGCACTCGCACACACGCGCAACACCGCCACTTCTCTCCTCTATTGTCTGAGAAAAGCGGACCGAACCCGACCCACAAAACGATGAACCACAAAGCCCGGACCGGTTCAGACTGACAGCCATCTTTAAGATCAGCAACCAGGGTGGCTTTTCGTGCAGGCTAATTTCTTTTGTAAGATTAGGAGAAGGGAAAAATTCGCCCTTCCTTTGAGGTAGGATATGGAGCATAGCATTTAGCCTCCGTACAGCACGGACACACTTTTCCTTACACACACGCGCACTCTTTTTTTTTGCGCTCGTGCGCAGTTCTAAACGTTTTTATTGTAGTAAGGTTATTTTGCGCGTCGCGCGGTTTACTGCGGATTGTTGTTGGGGTGGCGCATAAACAAGATTCCGCACGCTCACGTTGCGTTTAGGCCCCGTGCTCCAAATGTAAACGCAAATGTAACGGAAACCCGCAAACGAGCTCGTTACAGGATCGCTTGGGTCATTGCTTAAGATATAATCCGACCAAATCTGATCCCGAAGCTTGTTTATTCAAATCCGCTTGTGTCTTTTGAGTCCGGCTTAACGACACGTCGACCGACCGGATTCGCACCGCGTTCCCCGTTACTAAACAAACACGTCCGGTTATTTGGTATTTAGCGCATAAGTCGGGTGGAAAAGCGCACACGCGGGGGTTTAGAAAGAACCCGAACAGGACCGCAGAACAAAGGAGAGAGACGTCGGCACATTTTCGATGTTAATGTCGACCGACGTTGCGTCCATCATGCTGCCCGTTAGTCGGGGACTGATGGAGCGGGACAACCGGGACTTGGAGACGAACGCCAACCAGGGTCAGCAGACACAGAACCAAAGTCCGAACCCGGTGCGAGGGATGAAGCGTGGGGACCCAGAACCGGACCCGCACGGACCGGCTGCTGCACCTCTGGGGGACTCCGTGGGAGCCGAGTGCAAGAGACCCCGCATGGACGGCGGTACCGACATAGGCCAGGTGAGCACCTATAAACCACACAATGACTTCCATTAGTACTTAATAAACGTACCAATCTTTAAACAGGCCTTGTTTGTAAACTGTCACGACCCCCCACCCTCAATCCCCAATACCTTACCATGCCCCCGGTGTTGTATTTCCTATTGTTGTCCTGGTGCAGGTTGATATTGTCCCTAAACCATTTACAAATAATACCAGGACACAGATAATTTACACCTTAAACTACTAACACAACGTTTGATAAGCAGTGTGTGGAAAAAAAAAAGCACTACCCATCTGATGCCACCTTTTGTTTACAATCCTAACCCTTTGTGCATTGTTAGGTGGTGACATCCAAGGAAGTCGGTTTGGTCATATTGGTGGTATCGGGCACTCTTTTTAAATAATAGACCAGAATAAGATCATCTGGACAAACCAAAACACTTCAAACCGTAGCGCTTTATTATGTATTAGGGACAGTGAGGGACAGTGTAGCCTAGTGAGTAGAGTGTTGGGCTGGGAACCCAAAGGTTGGGGGTTCAAATCCAGACTCTGCAGGGTCCTTGAGCGAGACCCTTAACTCTGCCTGCTCCAGGGGCGCCGTACGTTGGCTGACCCTGTGCTCTGACCCCAACTTTCAGACAAGTTGGGATATGCGAAGAGAAACATTTCATTGTACTGTACATCTGTATATGTGTAATGACAAATAAAATTGAATTTGAATTTGTATCCAGCATTTAATGCATCTATGACCAAATATACAACCGTTAGAATTTATGAACTTAATGTTATGGTGAATGCACACAGTTATGTTTACATGCACTTACATACACACACACACTAGCTTGGCATGAACTAATCTTTGAATATAAAACCTGTCAGTTATGTTATGTGTCAGTTATTTCCAATGTGAATAACTGGAGTGCACTCAATCTTTTTAATTGTAATTTTGCTAACAGTTAACTGTCAGGAACTGTTTTTGCTGTAGCATTTATTTTTTGGGGTTTTTCGGTCAGTAGTCAGTGTTTTACAAATGATATCAGGACAACTTTACATACGAGTCCTTGTTAGAATTTCTGATTCATAAAAAGCTACACACACAACTGCTAAAAGACAAAGAAATACAAAATTCACTTAAAACAATAATTGATACTCATCTATCATTACAGAGATCAAAACAACAGCAACATGAATAGCTGTTTCATTCCAACACAAGATCAGAATGACGGCACAATGACTTCAGTATTATTGTGTACCTCCTCCTTCCCTCCCTCTCTCATCGCAATTCTGGTGGCACCATTGTTCAGCACCCCCTCCTAAAGACAAAACAATGCAAGTTTCCATCCACGTCAGTCTCTTCAAACAAGAGCTGAGCTTATTTAAGCTGTGTGGATGTGCATGCATGTCAGCTCACTCGCATTGCATCTGGCTTTTGTATTTACAAGTGCTGCATCAGGACTGTAATTATTTAGTTAGGGCGGAGGACGATGAGAACAGAGCGCTCACGGTGGGGCATTCCGAACGGATGTAGACACAGGATGCATAAAACGTGCAGGGCAAGACGTTTATTGTTCCTTGCCTAGAACCGGACCTGATTCATTCCAAATAGTTATACGCTTGATCTGACAGTGGTCAAATCGATTTTATTTATTTACTACATTCATTAAGGACATTAAGTCTTTTTCTATTATTTTTCATTAAGCTATGGGATTAGAAACCGTCTGAAAGTGCAGCATCGAATGAATCAAACGATGGTTGCTCACTGAACAGCACTAGCCAACCATGGACCTGCAAACATCCTACTGATTGACAAAAAAAGAAAATTTTACCTTAAAGAAGCTTTTGACTGCAGATACATGACTTGCACATTCTGTCCTTCTATACTCGTCTACATCATCTCCTACCTGTAGAGATGAGTAACAAGTTTCAGCTTATTTTAAACATTTTTTTTATAAAATAAAAAAAGCAGAAATAAACACAGATTTTCACATCATGTATTCCACCTGTAATTTTTGCACAGTCCCATTATAAATATATTGGATCCGTTTTAGCTGCCATTGTTTGTTTAACTTGGTTACAAAATGTGTGTATGTAACCTCCCTGCCTAACCATCTCAGGAATGATTTGTGTCACAGTCTGGATGTGTAACAGCTTTACGTGACTGATGCTGCTTTATCCTATTCCTAGCAACATTCCCAGAGTGATTATGTTCTTAATTAACGTATTTTACTGACTATAAGACACTTTTTTCTTAAAACAACAACGTCTTATACTAGAAATAAATATTAAAATGTCCAGTGTTTGATTTAAAATTACCGTCAGTATTAAAAATATCATATCTTCTGAGGAATAATGTTCAAACCCTGTTTGAAAGTTATAGCCTGATAATTAAATCGGTCCGATATGTATGACGGTGTATTAAAGCCACATCATATTTTATTTCTTTCTTCCAAGTTTAATGTAGAAACAAAATATTTTACATGCTAGTGAAGACCATCTTATATGGTAAAAATGTTATTTTAAAAAATGCTTAAAAATTAAGGTGCTTCTTATAGTCTGTAGCATCTTATAGTCAGTAAAATACGGTAATTAGTTCTTGAACTTGTTTTGTTCTGGCAAGTATGTAAGGAATATAGAGGACACAAACAAGATTGTACCCTCTTAGATGCTTAAGTGAGATATTTTTTTTAATCTTGTTTCCTTTTAAACATTCATTGATTGGAGCAAGTTTATGGGGATTAAGTTCAAGACTAAACTTGGGGACAAGCAGAGTGGGGTGAGCATTAATTAATCTTACTTTATAAGATTTATATATTATAATCTGGATTTAGCACCATTGTGGGTATCGTACTATGATTTCTACCATTTTGGCCACTCAAAAAAGCTTTACGTGGAACCCGGTATTCTGGTGAGATGAAAACCACTGGCGCATGAGAGGCTACACGCTCAACCAAAAACCTTTTTTGCTGATGACTGATTAAAATATCATTGAGGATTATTACATTATTGGACAAAGGGACAGTGTAGCCTAGTGGGTAGAGTGTTGGTCTGTGAACGAAAGGTTGGGGGTTCAAATCCAGACTCTGCTACACTCCGCTACACTGTTGGGTCCTTGAGCAAGATCCTTAACCCTGTCTGCTCCAGGGGCGCTGTACATTGGCTGA
>JAOTRQ010000008.1:704245-720675 GCA_028565875.1 Hoplisoma paleatum | reverse complement strand
TGTATCCCGGTCTAAATGGTATTTTTAGTCGACTACTAGTCGATTAGTTGAAGTAAATGACGACCACTGGTCGACCAGCAAAATCCTTGGTTGTGGACAGCCCTAAATCATTCACAACAAAAGAGTCAAATGTGACTGCATCGGTCATATTGTCGTGTTTGTAATGATGATACACATACAAGAAACAAATGTTATAAATACATGAGAGAAATGAAATGAGCGAGAGCAATGCTCACAGCAATTCAGTGACATAACATCGTGACCGTCTTCCTAAGATGCTCACTTCTGTAGATGGTTAAAGATTGTTCAAGATTTTATTTAGTTTAGCATTGGTTTACATGCCATCCAACATCCAACATCATTTTTTAATTCGAACAGCACGGGGGCTTAATGGGTAGCACTCTCACCACACAACATGCAGGGATTCGTGTTCTACCAGAGTCATTTTTGGTTTCTAAAGACATGCGAGTTAAACATTAGAGATCTCGAGAACTTGTTTGATATTGGTATTACTCGTGCAGTGAGCAGTTACTCTGTCTTTTATAAAAGCAACCAAAAAGTTATTAAAATCCTTATAAATAAATCTAATCGTAGAATCATGTTTGTCACCCATCTTCATTTAAAGTCAAACTTATATACACTTGAGGGGCAGCATAACTCAATCTGACACAATTTGACAAAATAATCAGCTTTTATAGTTGCTCTTGAGCCCAAAGTAATTAAAAAAATTAAGCTCACTTGTCTGATGAATGGCAGTTGGGATTGAGCAGGGGAAATAGATTAAACATGTTCGTTTGGCTTTTTTGTTTGATTTATTTTTTTTTACAATGTAGTGTAGCTGTTACCACTGAAGACAAACTGCCAAGACCTTGTGCTTTGAAGTGTATGTAAATCTTTGAATTCAATTTACACACAGACAATAACATAGACAGTGTGAAATTGTCTCTCAGGAGATATTACACCCCTTATATTTGGACTTGTGGCTAAAACTTAGGAGCTTGTGTGTTTGTTTTTTTTCTTTCGTCTTTTAAAACTTGTGTGTTTGATATTCATGAGTGTGCGAGTGGGGAAAGGGTGATGGTGTTTGTCTTTAGTTTGAGATGCCTGCCAGTGTTTGACAACCCCGATTTGATTTGTTGTGTCATGTGGCATATGCATTTCTGTTTTTCTCTCTTACTGTCCTTCTCGCTCGCCCCCTTTCACCATTTTTGTTCCAATAAGAACCAATCACAAGCTAACGTTGTTTTTCAAAAATGATGAAATTGATTTCCGTTCCCTTAGTTAGTGCAACATTTTCTGTTTGAGTTTCTTACAATCGTGTGGTCCATTTTTGTTGAATGTGCATTGGCTCTCTTTCCTTTCCTGCATCCGTTTTGTTTCCTCCTTGCATATCCTCCTTTTCTCTTCGTATGAAGCGATATGAAAGGGGCGAGGTCTGGGCTGCGACCTGTTTCCGATCAAGTCCGTGTGTTGCATCCGATGCTTGCTGGTTGGCTGGTGTATGCTCATATACAGAACTGTAATTGGCTGAATGTGACTGCGCTGAATGGTGTGAACACTTCTGATCTCATCGTGTTCCAATCTTCTGCTTGTTCTCTCTTCTCTTCCATTTTAGAGAAGGAATGCACCGTTCGTTTCGTTTCTTTGCTTCGATACGATTTATTTCAGGAGTTCATGTTCGTCTGATCTGTGCTGGATGAGCCGTAGGATGCGTCAATGCATGAACTGAATATTTTGCGCAATATAAGGGAATATCGTTGAGCTCACAATTTCTGTTTTAAAAGTTTAGCTTAGTTGAGTAATCAAATGTACACTATTTATACTGACCACAAATTGAGTCGATTATCTGGTGCTAGTCCATGTCTGGTGTCCAGTGTACCGAAGCTGCTTGGCTAATATAATGGAACAAAATAATGCCTTAATTTGCCATCTACATATTTGACACGTCAGTTGTTTAGGGGTCTTGCTCAAGGATCCAATGGTGGCCTGGTGGAACTGATCTTCAAACAGATAGTCCAAACCTCCACCCACTAGACTGCCATTGTCCACTAGAAATCAGGCCTTTTGTTTTTTTGCATACAATGTATGTTGTATGCAATTATATACACAATCTTATTTGTTTAAAATACATCATCATCGTAATGTAGGTAATTTTGCCAATCCTTTTGATTTGCTTGAGCGGCTAAACATCAGTTTATTGATAAATCAACCAGTAATAAATCAAATAGTGCCCTGTTTAAATGATTGCTCTGTATCACTGTCTGTTCTAAATAATATTAATAATGATTTGTTGGTTATATTAGCCGTGTTGCTTCAGTAAGAACACTGTACATCAGAATTGCTGTAGGTTAAAAAGAAAAACCTTTAAATTTTAAACATAATTCCTGTAATATGGGTTCTGACTATGTGTATATTTCTTATTAATACAGTTTACTTCATAATGTACTTGATACTCAAGGAGCAGTGTGTAGGATTGTGGCCTAAACTGGTACTGCAATCACATTCAAAATACTGGCAACCTGTAGTCTGGTTGGAGGAAGAAAGGACACACTCCTTTCTTCCTCCAACCAGACTACAGGTTGCCAGATCTATCAACAACGTATAACTACCAACATATTTGCCACAAACCGTATTCCTAATGTTAACGATACTGACTGACTTTGTTTTCAAACAATTTATTTGGTCAATTTGATGATCTGGCCACATATAGGCTATAACATGTTATGAACGAACATGCATACCGTTTTTTCAACCTAATTGAATAGCTGAAATATCCATACTGCAGTACACATTTGGGATTCTATTTTCAGTAGCTTTTAAAAAGTGCGTGTAAAAGGCTTAATAGTTACAGTATTGCTGTTTTTAGGGTTACATTTTAGGTTTTGTGTCAGACATTTGTGATCAACACTACTCCAGTCTGGCATCCAACTTGAATCCCGAGACGCTATCGACTTTAATTGGTAGAAAGAAAAATAAAAAACATTTTCATGCTACTCGTTAGCTTATAAAATAAGAATATTCTGGCTGAACTACTACTGTGAGTGATCGCAGTATTTAACATAAACATGAATCTATAATCAGGGTCGTTTTATGATCATTTGGAATATATGTCTTACATTCTGCTCCTTTAATTACTTTTTAGTACGTTCCTACAGCAACAGACTAGCATCCATGATGATCTCTACCACCGAAAGCTTAAGCTATATGAAATCACAATCATGGCTACATAACTATACATTTAGCACTTATACTAAAATGAAGATAAATCGGAGTCTTGCTGCTGGATCAGAATCAGAAAGGTTGTATTGAACACTTTCTTTCCTTGTTTGCGTGGCCAGGTGAACAATGCTACAGCTCGAGTCATGACCAATAAGAAGCTGGTCAGTCCATATGCTAACGGAGAAGGACTCAACGCTCTGCCTTATGGTAAAATGCACTCATGTCAATATAATAAATAATATACGAAGATTCATTTTTTTAATAGTAGCATATATTTATTTTCACTACATTATAAATGATCTTTTCAACAAAGTTCCGATTGCTTGATTTCTACATGGACTGAATTTTATTTAGCTTTATTTATTTAGCACATTATGGATTCTTTGTATTCACAACTTTTCATGTCATGTAAGGCAGACACAACTTTCTGGCTACATTACAAACTGCCTCATTTGTGCTACATAGTTTAAATGGGACCATCAGAAATGCACATGTTTTTATTAATGCGTTTTGGTGTAAACTGACATCAGGAGGCTTAATCTTAAGTATTCTGTACACTGTTGTTATTTGTTCCCATACACGTTTAAACCAAAATCCTAATTTCAGATCTATAGGGGCTTAGATATGCATTTTCTTAAGCCATTGTGATTTCTCAAAGAAAAAAGAACGTTTTCCTCATTTGTGTCCCCTCCCCTTATTCCCAGTAGCTGGGTGGAAGCTTAGCCCTATGGTTGGAGCGATGTATGGACCGGAGCTTTACGCAGGTGAGGGACTGGTTATGGCTGTTTTATTACATGTTATTTATTACCCAGGCTATATATCCATTATGTATACATTTTGGAATAAATGGTTCTTCTTTTTTAGTTCCCGGGTTCCCATACCCTACGGCGGCAGCTGCAGCAGCAGCCACTACAGCTGCCACCATTAGGGGCGCTCACCTGCGGGGTCGCGGTCGTCCCGTCTACGGTGCCGTACGTGCCGCCATACCACAACCTGCCATTCAAGCATATCCAGGGTATGACACAACATATACACACACACACACACACACACAATAAGGTTACACTTTATTCTGTACACTACATCGCTTGTAGTATTTTTATACCGTTATTTCTGCCTTTTAACTGTATTTTGCTGAGGTATAGTGCTTATTATAATCACTAAGCAGTAGTAATACAATCGATCTGCAGTTTAAACAATAAAAATCATGTTTTAAAGCTGTAAAATGAAAATCTAAGCGATCTTAATGTCCACCCTTATAGAATAATCGAAATGTGCTACACTAGTGCATAGAACGACTGCTGTTATTCATTCTGTCTGTTGTAGTGTTAACATTATTGACTCATTAATAGTTTGATACATTGGAATGCAAACTATTTTTATATATCTGAATGCATTAAAATGCCATCTGTACGTTATGATGCACTAAGCAGACGATACCTAATCTTAACGTCTCGCAAATACTGTAAAGCTGCACATTACAAAAATAACGTTTGAACATGATAGTTAAAGGGCTTTCGTGTTTTACACACACTTGCACTTCGATTCCTGCATGTTGCATGTATTTTTGGGGTGCTGTGCTTTTAGAATTTTAAGCCAAATAGTGAATGTTTGTGTGTGATTTGAACGGGTCACTGAAGTAAAGTTAAAAATGCCATTTTTAGTAATAGTATCTTGATTTTGTTTAGAAAAACAGAATGGACCATAGGGTGTGAACCTTTATTTATGAAATTTAGTGAAAGATTTAACAAACTTGATTTCAAATAAGAGCAGATGTATGAATAACGTATACAAATAAAAACACGTAGCTTAGTAAACCACTTGCTAGTGTTATAATTAAAACAACTAAAACCTAGTGTGTAAAGCTAAAATAAAACTGCAACTTTCAATAAATAAAATTTTTATTTTTTTAAATAAAAACTTTTAATAAATCAGCAAAAATGGAAAAACTCTGTCCTTGAATTATAGTATTTGATCCATGGGTTTATATATAGCCAAGTCAGCAGTCATCACAGCAATAACAACACCAACACAGGAGCAACATAAACTTACCTATTAGCTATTTATTCATATGCATTTCTTAGGGCTGTGGAATATGCATGACTCTAAATTATGCCTCCATCATCTAAAAGACTTGCGTCACATTGTTGCACCATAATAATTAAAATTGCTGTGTGATCTGGTCTTATTTAAGATATGATGGCCTGTCTTCTGGGATTGGCTCGAGATTTCAAATGGAATAACTATTGAATGGAACGTCGGTGTGAATTCTGAACGTAGTTTTTACTGCAACAAGTTTTTGGGATAGGAGGCAATAACATAAGAATGTTGGTATTAGATCAATCGCTAAAGATTTATTATTTAATGGATGCCAAGATTTTGTAGAATAACTTAATGAAAAAAATTAGCATCACAAACTGGACTAAAGTTATTAAAGAACAAAAAACACACCATGGAACATACAGACCAAGTAGTTGAACATGACGTAGAATCGTCCACTTCAAATGGACCCACAAACATATAAACTTTGAACTTTTTCAGTTGCCTGTGTTCATTACTATAAATAATATTTCAACCGAAGTCAGGTTCGTAGAAAACTGTTCTCAAATTTCTTTGTGACCTATGGCAAACCCAAGTCAAATAATGACACTTTTTGATCTAAATGACAACAATGTTCAAACAAACTGCAACTTTAACATCGTTTCGATACCAAATTAATGAAGGTGGCATTTTAATTGTGCACTGCATGTGTGTGTACTAATTTCCACACGTCTCTTTTCTCTCCCACGTTACTTTTTTTTCCCCTTTACTTCTGTTCATCATTCACTCATCTGTCTTTCCCCTCATGGCCACACGGTGGCACTCTATCCACACATTCTCTCTTTTACCTTCTCTCCACTTTCCTGTCTTTTTTTGTCCCCTTTCTTTTGGTTCTTTCTGCTGTCTTTCTTTCTCCCAGCGTGGTGTACCAGGACGGTTTCTATGGGCCAGCAGACCTCTATGTAAGTATCATTCCCGCTCTTCCTCGCTCTCTCTCTTCCTCCTCATCCTTCTCCTTCTCCTTCACTCTGAGTCAGATTGATTCGCTGAATGCGTGAGGCAAACAACACTGAGTCGTCTCATTCTGAATCTTGTGACCTCAGCTTTCCTCAAAGTGAATAGTTTTGAGTTTGCTAAAGTATTTATCCGAGTGTATTGACTTTGAGTACAGTACGAAAGCATTTTAATTCAGTTCCAGGTTCATGAATGGACGACTCTGTGTGAGTGAAAGGGACTGAATGAGTTTGGCATGAACCTGAGTCTTTGTGTATTTATGTGTGTGTGTGTGTGTGTGTGTGTGTGTGTGTGTGTGTGTGTGTGTGTGTGCGAGCGAGCGAGCGAGCGAGTAAGAAAGTAAGTGAATGAGTTTGTGTGTGTGTGTGTGTGTGTGTGTGTGTGTGTGTGTCCAGGTTGACGATAGCTCTTTCTGTTCTCCCCGTAGAATAGTGTTTCAGGACTCTGTGGTTAGTAGCAGATTGCCGCAGGTAGGGTTTCTCTGACGGATAGTGTGCATCTCTCGTTCTGACTGACTGATTTATCAATTAATAAATTTGTTTGACATATTGATTGTTTGAGATTGTTAATGCGTTTCTGTTTCCCTACTAACTCACTGCAATCTGAAATGGGTGAAGGGAAGGGGAAGAAAAAACACTCCGCTCAATGAGACGACTCGCGACATTCGTACCCATGTGAATACATTTCCGGCTTTGTTTCCAAACTTAAATTCATATTTACTTTTCTATCTCAAATTTACTCAATTCATCAAGATGTTTGGTGTCAAAAGTCGTTTTTTTTTTTTTTAGAAATCAAATTACCTTTTTTCAAGGTTGAGGTGCATCACAAACAGTGCAGTTATCTAAGTGCACTGTAATTTAGAGCGTAGTACTTACTTTTTAGTGCACACTTTCATGTAAAAGTGTCATCTCAAATGGAACGCTACACTTCGGGGAAGTAACAGATTAACAATTAATCACGGTTCTCTAGCGACTCTAAAACTTCCACCTGCTTTTGTTTACACAATGAATGTTTGTGCTTTTATTAGCTTTTGTTTACTCTCTACTAATGAATAATTTAATTAACGCTATTTACATTTATCTGAATCGGTTGCCTACACTTCTGATTTGGCGATGGCTGCTATTAACCAGTCGAAAGGCTCGCCCCTTTTGTAACGTAGGTAAAAAAGTGTCCGTTTAGTGCGTGTAGTGTATATCGTTTCACACCAAGTTATTGTGTGTTTCTCGGATGCACTGAAACACAATGCTTGCGGATTCAACTTTTGTTTGATCTGGTTTCAGATAGTTTTCTGTCAGAGCAGCTATTATTTAAGTTGTTTTCTTATATAGTTTTGCCTTCTAGAAAGTTCCAATTAGTTGATCCAATTTTCGTTATTAAAAATCTAAATATGCATATTTATTGTAATGTGTAATTGTTATAAGCTGCCTCATGACTATTATTTGATAGCCATCAAGTTAGCATTTGTTAATTAGCTGCGTTAGCCTTGTACTCTTAATGAACCACTAAACAAACTCCAGACACCAAACATGTCTTGTATAATTGACTACAGTATTTAAATGTTATATAAAATACAATCTTACGTAAACAGACTTTTATGCCTTTATTATTTTGTTACAACTAGTCATGTGCTGATGGTAAATTTTGAAAATCTTTAAAATCGTATGATTGCCCAGAAATGAAGACAAAAACATTATCAATATTTATATTTTCTGCATTTAGCAGTTGCCTTTCAATTATAGGTATACACATTTTTTGAGCATTTGAGAGATAAGGGCTTTGCTCAAGGGCCCAACTGTGTAAACTTGTTGTTAGTGGGGCTTGAAGCAGCAACTTGCTGATCACTATCCTATTACCTTAACCGCTAAGCCATCACTGCTCTATATATAGACCCCTGAAGTCGTGTCATATTTGGCGTTCCGGATCGAACCAGCTTTTTTAATGGTCTTCAAAAGTAGGACTTTATAAGAAAATGTTCAAATACCAAACATATAAAGTTGTAAACATCACTGGAACAGCTGAGTTGTGAGATCGTTTAAGAGTCAGAATGATAAAAATACTAAATGTGAGCTAATGAAACATTTGAATTGTCATCAATTAAAGGCAAACGACAGTATTGTGTTGATGCAAAAGTGTAACTGAACCTCATCTGGCGGGAAAAAAACTGGAGTAGGCTACTAATAACCATGGATTAATTTTACTTTAATATTATTTATTCAATTACATTTTGTTGTTGCTTTTACTGGCGAGCTCTACCATCTTTACATTCACATATTCGAGTATCTAGTATATAATTCTATACAACATTGCTTAGTCCTGAGACAGTATATAGCCAAAGCACTCGGTTATTAATCCAGTGCTTTAACCTCTAGGCAACTACTGTCTTTATATTTATTTACTAGGGTTATTAATGTATTTTTTAAGCATATAAAGTGACTGCCTGTCTCGGCATGTTGTATAACTGATCAGCACATGGCTCTTTGTCACTTCAAACAACACTCGATTTTTATTTCATCTTGGTGGTCGTTTTTTTCTTTTCTTTAAAAGAACAAAACCTTCCAGACACATTTTCCAGGTATTACAACAGAAACGAACGATGAGCTGCTATTGGTTAAAGACTTGACTCGGAATATTAGATGAAGTGATTTTGTGATTCTGACCCCTTCCCAGAATCTCCCCGTTACCTCTGTCTCACTGTGGCATGCTGACTGGAGCAGTGTTGGCATGCAGGCACACTTATCGCCCTTAGTTTTACCTGCTCTCACCTACACCCCCTTATACCCTCCTATTTATTTTTACTTTTCACCGTTACACCGTGGATCTTTTTTGTTTTATCTTTTAATTTGCGTTATTTGTTATTAATGTTTGGTTCCCTTTTCCTTTCAGTTTTTTTTTGTTTGTTTGCTTCCACTTTGTCCTCACAGTCTGTCCATAGTTCATAATTTTTTTTTCATTCTAGGGTTTCCTCTCTTTATTAAAACACTTGATTTTCCTAATTAAATAATATATTTTTAGACTTTCTGATTGTCTTTGCTTTCCGTTCGTCTCGCTATATGTTTCACATTTCGTATCACTCGTTTTCTTCCCCTCTATGTTTACTTTCTTTCTTTCCTCTCCCCTCCACTTTGCCTTCCCCACCATGCCTGCAGGTGTGTGGTGAAATGTGGGAGTAATACCTGATTGGCTCTATAGGGTAGAATGCAGTGGTGTGATTGGCAGAAATGGCTTGTTTTATTATTTTTTCTGTTCAGTTTGGGGTGCATGCTGTCTGTATGCGTGTCTGTCTGTTCGTCTTTTTGTCTGTCTGTCAGTGTGGTTGTGGCTCCATGAGTGCGGATGAATGTTTCCTTTTAATCTCACTGTTTATCTGACTGTCTGTCTGTAATGGCACAGTAATGGACTTGCTCACCTTTTGTTGTGTTTAGCGTGCGTTTGGGTGTTCAGGGGTGGGGGCGGGGTTGAGACGTGGCACCCGGGCTCTGCACACTTAATTACAACTGATTACAGTCTGTCTCTTCCTCATTAACAATCTTATTGTATTTTAGCAGATTGTAGCATGTCGTGTCGCAGTTTTGATTCAATTGTCTGCCCGTGAGTTGTGGGTGAGGAAGAGACACTCGAAGCAACATTAAACTAAGCTGTTCTCAGAATGTGGTTTGCATCTGATCATTAATGCCAGTTTGCTTGTTATTGGATATTGTTCTTTGCTAACGCCTAATATGTTTCCTCACCAACTTACAGTATTAAAGCTCCATTAAAACTGGCACGAACCAAAAACAAAAGATGTGATATGTGTAATGTATATTTGTCTCTGGCCCTTTTCTGGTTTTAGGGAGGCTATGCTGCATATCGCTACGCCCAACCAGCCGCCGTAGCCGGACCAACAGCAGCGGCCGCCGCCGCCGCAGCAGCCGCCTACAGTGACAGGTTGACATTTAGTATTTTCTCATGAGCTAGATTGAGTAAAATCTGCTGCTTAACAAGTTTAAACATGGGCTGGTTTTTTTAGCATTAGTGATGTAACCATACACCCACAATGCAATATGTTTTACGATACGGGGTTCATAGTGTCTTTTTTTTATTACAATATTAAAATCGAAGGCACGCTAGGATACTATTTTCAGTTAATGAATTTGTTTTGTACTGGTTTAGATGATTAAATGTGTCGTATGGTGAATGAAGGTTCACTCGGCCCCTCATGTGGCACATTTGCATGTTAAAGAGTAGTGCCCCCATGCCTGTAGGGGGAGTCTGGAAAGAAAAACAAGAAAGCGGCCTGCACTTCATTATATCATTAACTTGACAAAGAAGGAAAATAAGGATAACATATTTTAATTAGCTTAACAATGTATATTCTTTACTTTTAAGTTGCAAATTAATAAAATAATACGAGATTCGAGGTTTAAAGTCAATACTGATTCATTATAAAAGAATCATGCAAGTGAATTGATTCATATTGGTTCTTGCTGAATGGATACATCTATACTCAGGGTCGTGTATGTTGACAGATGTTCTAGCAGAATTTATATCCATCGTGCTCTCATTTCTTTCTGGAATATATGTTTTTGATCTTTCAGTTACGGACGTGTGTATGCAGCCGATCCCTACGCTACAGCGCTGGCAACCCCTGCCGCTGCTGCATACGGAGTGGGGGCAATGGTATGACTCAATTCTGTACCTTTATTTAGTCTGAGCCGGGATATGTGTGCTTTACAGTGAAGAGGGTGTCTGGATACCCGCATCACTCCTTCCACTGAATTAATCACATAATTTATCTGCAGGTGATGCATTGGTGCCTAATGGACCAATCATGTAGCTTAGATTTGTATCTTGGATCTCGCCAGTGGTTGGATCTGCCATGTGCCATGTGAACATATTATTGATTTTGCTTCGACAGCTTATTGCCTTTGCTATCCAATAAATAATTTGTAAACTTGTATGTAAACTGTACCAGTACTATATCACTATATCAGTGTATGCTTTGGGTGTCTCTGTTGGTAGCCCGAAGGACCTGGGTTCTCCCGGTTCACCCCGTGTGTGTTTGGGTTTCTGCTGGGTTTTTCTTTTTCCTATCACATTTAAATGTGTACAAAGTGAGGTGAACTTCAAATACAAAATTATCCATTATTGTGTTTGATATTTAAGACCTGAACCGGTGAATCTTGTGTAACCTGCCATGAAAGAAACCAGTGAAAACCATTCTGATTTAATGAATAATTTATTTATTTTTTCTTCTTCTCTTTTTTTAAAAGGCCACCCTTTATAGGGGAGGATACAGCAGGTTTTCTCCCTACTGAAGTCCTGAACCTCTCAGCTCCACTGACTCCTTCAAACTCAACAGCCAGTCACTTTGG
This sequence comes from Hoplisoma paleatum, assembly GCA_028565875.1. Lineage (NCBI taxonomy): Eukaryota > Metazoa > Chordata > Actinopteri > Siluriformes > Callichthyidae > Hoplisoma > Hoplisoma paleatum. The sequence goes on along the minus strand of JAOTRQ010000008.1, from coordinate 709,051 downwards.
AGCAAGTCCTTTTTTTCCGGACAAATTAAAACCAACACAATGCTTCTGAATGATTACTTGAGAAAGGAAAGTCACTACAAGTGGGTTAAAAAAAACAAACTTAAAATAACTTTACAAAGAAGTGACATGGCTGACTGAGGAATTGCACGACTTTAAAAAAAAAAAAAAAAAAAAAAAAAAGCTTGATTATTTCCTTTTTTTCCCTTTGGCACGTTTCTCTGCACATATGCATGCAGTACCAGCTGTCTAGCCATCGTTCTGGCGGCCTAATCTTCGTGTGCACAGAATGTCAGGATTGGAATGGACAACGTTTGTACTTCACACTACATTTAATCGCTCTAAACAAGAAGAGGCAACTGCCCACGGATGGACTGAAAGAAGGGGGGAACCACACGAGTCACGGGGAAACAAACCCCCGTATGTTGTCAAGTAGGAAATGATCCTACGCCTAAGGGGTATTTTACATGAAAGCACCAAGAATGAACTGTTACGGACTTGTCTCACACATGTATGAGATGATGGGTCATAAAATAACATTCAGAAAATCTTGCTTAGATTTGTTTTTGGAGTACCTCTGAGGTTTTTAAAAAAAGATTTACCTTTAAAATTGAATAGTGAGGATATGCAAAAAAAATAGATTAGAACAAAATGTTTCCAAAATATTATTATTGTTATTATTATTATTATACAGCAACTTTGGCAAATTCTTTATGAGATTTGTTTCTTCATCTTCGTGTGGAGTAAGAAGTCATCAGACTTGGTAAACAGTGACACTAGTAATGGGTAAAAGGTCGTAGAAATTAACACTAAGCATTTTATATGGGATTTGTTCGCCCCTTTTACCAAAACACATAGTATTTGTCAAATATGCAGCTCGTAAGCGTCATTTCACAAAGTGGGCAGGAAATTTCTGAACTATTTTAAATGACATAGTATTTTTTTTTCCACGCTTCGCTACATGTGTAACTGCTCTATATTCTAATAATGGATATTTTGTCTTTTGAATTTTGGTTCCAAAGATTTGTGAAGCACATGTTTTGGTTATACAGTATGTTTGAGCCTATGGTAATTTTGTTTATTATATTTTTGTATTGATAGATTTTACTGTTTGTTTGAAGTGAATTTTGTTTTTAAATGTCTGAAATGGAATTTGCAGTGTCTGCTGTGCCATTGACGTCCAAAACCTCCGAGCTAATTTATTTACCAACCTATCAGCTAAACACAAGTAGTAATCTGTCAGGACCTAATGTACTTTTTTTTCCTTTTGAAAAGTACTTCCGTTAGTGCTGGATGTAGAAAGCATGAATATGCTTTTCTGTAATGTGTGTTTATTAGGCCCATTAAAAGACAATTTCATTGGTGTGGCCTCCCCGCCAACACCCACACTTGTACTGTAGATAAAGTGTAGAACACATTTCATACTTGTAAGCTTTTTTTTCTTCTTCTTTTTTTTTTTAAACCTCATCTTTTGTGTAATGTAGGGTAAATTATTCCAAACTTATTGATGAATCATGAACATAAGAAACATAACGTTAAATGTATTAAGATGAAATTCTGCCCCTTGTTCAGATGGGTGTTCGCTTCGGTTTCTGTCCACTAGGTACTTGCAGCCTATGCACTACATGTTTTTCAGTGTTATCAAGAAACTAAGAAGTCATTAGCGGGGATCAGCCCTCGGATTGTTCATAGATGATTCGAAAACTTGTGTTCAATAGAGAACCATGGATTTAAATGTTTTAAAGTGACCGCACTACCTTAAACTAGTCGAAAATCAGGCTGACAAGAGACATGGTGTCGAAGATCTGCATTGATGAGGAATATCTATAAGGAATTGAAATGTAAAGTCAGGATGAGAAACAGCTGCCACCTTTGCTAGCATCATGATCCTTTATCCTCCCATTTTTGCACATGATTATATGATACATGTTGTGCATATTATTCTTTAGGTTACAATGTAAGTGTGTTTTTGGTTTGAACTCTTCCTCTCTGCATATTCTGATGCCATTTGTGATGTAATTTGTATCTGAATGTCCATATAAACAGTTTTTTTAAATACACGTATACGACGTCTGGTTTTCTAGTCACACAAAAAGCAGTAACCCTTTTCTCCTGTTCTTCCTTTTACATGTTACTATTGTGCTTTAATACACGGAAATTATTCCTTTCATTTACCACACACTGTGCAGTGAAACCCATTAGGGGGCAGCAGTGAGAACAGGGCAGTCTTAGCTATGGCACCCAGTGAGCAGTTAAGGGTTAGGTACCCAACTCAAGGGGACTTCATTTGTGACCTGCCAAATCTCAGAATCGAACCGGCAACCAATCACAAGCCCAGTTCTCTAACCACCAGACAACAGCGGCCCCTGTTGCCAAGGGCCTATAGGAAGTAGTATGATAAAATATCTTTTATCAGATCGTGTTGCTTATACTTTGTGATTAAAGCACTTGTTATAATGGATAATATACTTGTGCCAATAAACGATGATATTGAATATTCCAATAACAAAATCTGAAGATTCCATGATGCTATAAGATTCCATATTTTGCCAAATCACTCAGTTCCATGTCACCATACGCCTCCCATGGACAGATCACTGCAAAATCTGTAAGACAAAAAAAAGACTAGATGTTCATCACTAGTTGTGTTTTATGAGATAAAGATAAAGAATAGAATGTCTTGGTCATTCCACTGAATACACTGAAATTCTTTCTTTAAATTGCCCAGCTTGTTTGGATGTTGGGGTCAGAGTGCTGGGCATCAGCCATCGCACGACACCCTCTGGAGCCCTCCGAAATTTGAACCTTCGATCTCTGATAGCCCAAAGCTCTACACAGTAGAATACACCGCTCTTTGGTATCCTAACTTTGTAGTAAAGAACACCAATCATTTTGTCTATCTGATTTCTGTATTTGCAATTGTTTTCACAGGGAAATGGATCATATTTGCAGAACTGTTTCAAATTGTTGACTGAATTCAAAGCGTTACCGACCTGTTCCAAGTCCCTCCATTCCAGGAATGTCTTCTCCAAAGCCCTTTTGACCTGGTTTTGGAGCCTTGCTCTTAAACGTACGCATGGATCTCTGCTTAAACTTGGGGGGTCCCTTTTTGTCTACAGGTTCTGCGACATTCATTTTTACTTCCTAAAAGAATGAATAATAAATTATATCAATGACTATTATTGTTGTTAAGAATCAGAGCTTGACATCAGCAATGTGTGTTTCACTGAAATATGGTGCAAGTGGTAAAACACGCTATGGAATTCTACATTTATTTTGATCATTTAAGTAAAGTTTTCTCAGGATGTAATTGCACGATGATGCAAACGATGGACTAATTGATGCTGTATTTAAAAATTCCCACATGTACATTCACAACTGGATAATTAGTGTAACAAATGAACAGTAATTATCTATTTAAATATTATTTAGAGAACAAAGCCAACTGTGTTTTTGGTCATTTAAAAACTGAAAATGCCACCACTTGTATTTTTATTTGTCAGTATATAAAAGAACGAGTTACTTAATGGCAATGTTTCAATTGATAAATCCTTCATGTTTCACAGGCTCCAAATTATTTCACCCAAAACAGTTAAGCTTATAAATGGTTTAATTGTACGTTCCTGAACCTCTGTAGCTTTATAAAACTCATGGTCTGGATATGACAACACAAAAACTTACCTTTCTTCAGTGATGCTCGTTTGTTATTCTGTCGTCTTCTAGATAAGCGAATATTGAGACGCAGAACAAAGAGAAATTTGGATCCTCTGGTTTCTTCTCCCCTCACTTTTACTGTTCCTCTATTAAACATGTTCGTTTTTATACCTTATGTCTAATCCCCAGCCACTTATGTCCATCTAATAAAAACTTTTCCAGAACTTTCACGTTCATCCACTGCATAACACCCACATAATCACACTGACAGTCTTATACTGAAAATCAGGTTGAGGGATCAAAAGATTGAGAGACGTATTTTAAGGACAGCTTACACTGACTGCCTTAAGCGATAGATAATTACCTAACAGATTAATTATTCTTACATAAGTTGTGAGTTTTAAAAAAAATAAAATACACAAGAAGCAAGTGGGGTTGTAATATAATTATTTTACATATATGTGGCACTTTCAAGGATGTGCATTTATAGCTGGACTCTACAAGTAGAGTTCTTTAGATATTTATATTCATCCTGGGTGAACTTACATTTTGCTTTCTCATTATCATGATCTTGAGATTAAGGATTAGTGACTCCTTTTGCTCTTTCCTCTATATTTATCCTTCGTTGCAACACCCTTAATTAACCTTAAGATCCAGACACACTTATATATGCCTGTACAGATTCTACCCACTCACAGCAAAGTCTGTGTCTCATTAGATGGAATAATAATGGGTAACAGAATGTTAGACAGCACAGTGAAGTGGATGGTGCATCAAGTTATTTAAAGAAGCAAAAGTTGAAATGGGTGGTTTAAAAGAAATCTTTTCTAGAGACGCATTTTGGGATTTAGGTATTTCACCATCTAACGTATAATATTGTGATTTTTGAATCCAATACTGAATGGCACCATCAAGTCCTATGTGTGAATTTATTTAACTGACTGGATTAAATATAGTACTTTAAATCTCTCTATTTTACTCTTCAGTCGACTTCGACCTTGGGTTACTCTGTGGCTGGCTACCGATCCCCAGAGTATCTCGGCAATTACTTTTTACAGGGTAGGGCAATTACTTTTTTTTGCCAGGTCTTTCCCCAACCCTGTATCTCTACAGGGATCTTGTGTGTGACTACTGGACAATTTCACATTTCCGATC
>JAOTRQ010000008.1:653632-682064 GCA_028565875.1 Hoplisoma paleatum | reverse complement strand
ACACACACACACACACACACACACACACACACACACACACACACACACACACACACACCGAGGCGCACGCGCACGCACACACACACAGAGTTGTGCGCGCCCCCGCGGCTGCAGTGTGAGTTCCAGCAGCAGCGATATTTCAGCTCTGTGTTTATTATAAAATTTCATTTATATCCGGATGGAACCGCTGCAGAAATAAAGTTTATCAAAAATATCTGGATAGAGGAAGATTTGGTTTAGTGTAGATGATGGAGGTGCAGAAGTGGAGAAGAAAAAAGTTTTATCGAGATGTGTGGATTCTTTTCATCATCTCCGTCTCTCTCCAGTCAGGCATCAGTGTCAGAGCAGGTAAAATATCTTTATTCTTTATTCATATCCTTAAGAAATCAATGTTTTAAGCACTTATAATCACTTTCACTTTTTGCCTCTTTGGGTAATTTTGGGGAAATTAGAAACAAACTGTAATAATATCATACACAAATAATATCATATACAAACACAACATCAATTTTATGATATATAAAATATAAAATCCATCTCGTTGTATTGTTATTAATGTTATAATGTTGGAATATTGTGGATGTGCCCATGATATTAAACTTACATGATCAAATCTTCAGCAAGATGTAGATTATAATGAGATGATATAAAATGATTAAGATTTGCTTTTAGGGATGATGGAGATTAAAATCACTCAAACATTCTCATCACCATCCACAAAAACTTATAAAAAAGAGTTTATTAAAAGTCCCTAATGGTCAAATTAGTTTCATACTTTTTTTATATTTATTTAATAACGTGGTGTATAACAATTTAATATTTAATTTATATATATTATCTGGTGTTTCTTTTTTCTGTGGTTTTGGATGGATGCTGCTACTGATTAAGTTACTCATGAGTTTAGTGTTATTGCAGCTGGATGGAATTACAAACCTTTTTTCAACAGTAAAATCGTACTTATATTTAGGTTTGGCTAAACTTTATTTATGAAAGGATTATGTTTAATTACAGGCATTAAGCAAATCTGATATAGTTTTATTCTTCTGCCTTCAGTTAATATTGATTTGCTTTTTAGCATGTTCTCTCCTTTAATTCTACTCAGTCACCAGCAGGGGACGATATGCCAGTACAACGGGACTGAAGCTAGCAACTTCTACAAATGATGAAATAGTTCAGTCCTAACTTGTAGCTAACTAACCTTCATAAACCTGGTCAGTAACTCACCCATGTACCGACACCCCGAGCTGATCAGCAGTCCATCTCAGATCATGATCATCACATTCACTCACTCAAATATTATCCAGTCAGGGTCACCGGGGGTGCTATCATTTTTTTAATTTAATGAGCTTTAAATGTGTGTAAGGCACACAGTAACACATTGGAACTCTGTAACATCCCTGAGTGACGCTCTCATCCATCTTTCCTCATTCCTCCACTGGCTTTACTTCACTGTTTGTTTTTCTAAATTGTAAATATACAGCATAGATTCAAACCCAGCTATAATCATTTTTGGTGATTTTTTGTTATAAGGAATTTTACACTTTTTCTGAAATTTTGGCTTTAATTTCTTTAATACTAAGTTTGGCCATATCAACGATTTTACAAATCATGGGGCACCGGAAAAAGAGTTTTGTAGAAAATTAAATTTCAAAACAATGATAATTTATTATTCTAATAATTTTCCTGACTGTGTGTCAGACCAAATGCAAGCGACATTCTCACATTTCAAGTTATCCTGACTACGCCAAGGAGCGACATAAACCGAGCGCTACACAACTAATGCAAATTTTCTTTAACAACTTGTTGAACAGATGTGATTGTAGCGAGTTTAAGTTACTGTTAAGGTTTGCACTCATTTTATAATGATTGAGAAGAAGCTCCTAAACCAAATAACACTCAAATCATCAGTGTTTTTTTGCACTTAAATCAATGACTGGTATTTTCCAGTGTTAAATCAAAATTTAAGATCAAGTCAACTTTATTTATACAGCGCTTTTTACAATAGGCATTGTCTCAAAGCAACTTTACAAAATACAGGACGAACATAAACTCCTGTTGAGCAATCCGAGGGCGACTGTGGCAAGAAAAAACTCCCTGAAAAATACTGGAAGGAACCTTGAAAGGAAGGTGAATAAAATCACAAATTTGACTATTTATCATGTTAGAAATTCTTTTTCAAAAATCGAATCCTAAAAATTCAGTGTATGAGCGATCATTTACTGAAATAAAGTCATATCACATCAACTATTTTGAATCCCATTGTTGTTTTTCTGATTTCTTAGTCAGGTTTTTGTTTTTGAGGTTTTGAAGGCGGCTCTCACTCCGATCTGGATTTAGATGTGGATTATAGGGCCAGTAAAACTGGGTTTGTCTGGACCAGGGTGCTTTATAGGGTCGCTTATTGTCGCTGTGTGTTTTGTGGGCACTGCAGTTCTGTTAGAGGAAATTTTATTAAACAGTTAGTGAAATATCAGTAATAAAAATCTGAATTGTAAAGTGCCTCAGGAACTTTGTTAGAATTTTTATTGACGCTCTCAATGGTTTGGCGAGTAAACGTCACAAAGAATTAGATCTTCACTTCCTGGATTTGTGGGATGGAATCACCATTTCTCCACACAAGCCTGGTTCCCACTGAAGCCCATAAAGACTGGAGGGACGTTTCAGGGAAATTTGGGGAAGGGGGGCGATGGAAAAAACTCTCTAGTGGATTTGAACTCAGCTCATGAGCCTCGTATTGTCAGCGGTGGTTTAGATTTCATTTCCGTTCCCTCATACCTGTTCTGACTCTCTGACTCGCCTCTGAGGCTCGCCTTTACACATTTCATGCTTTCATTTCTGAATTTAAGAAAAAATGTGCTTTAATTGCAGGAATGAGTTTAATCAGACAAAAGCTAGAGGTATTTTAATGAGGTTCTCCCTTCCAGAGAGCACAATTCCAGATGTGCGCACCTCGAGGAAACAATGAAAGCGGAGTAACAAATTTTATTTATTTATTTAGTGCAGACTGGCGGGCAGGAAAGTTAGAACGTTTAATGTCCATCAGAGTTTAAAGTGAAGATAAGCTCGGAGTAATAGAGCGAGAAGACAAATCTGGAGGATTTAGAGAAATAAATCACTTTCAGTCTCGAAATCCAAATATATTTCTGCTTTTTATTTCTGCTCACCCAATCAAAGCTGCCACTATCAGTATACAACCTGTCATGTAAAGTCAAGCACATTATTCCAGGGTCAGTGTCTACAGCCAAGTACAATCAATCAAACACCCCATCCCCCCAAATATAGAACATATTCACTGTACACCAGCATTAATATATCCTGTAGCTGGGTCGTATATGGGAGTAGTTTCCTCATGGTAGTAGCTAACAACGATGAATTATTTAGTCATAACCCAGTATTCCATTGGTAGCACTGTTGCTGTACTCCAATATTGTCAAAATTAGAATTTGTATTTATTATTTATTTTATTACTATTGTTAATCATTCTACTGTAATAATATAGTTGAATGTTAATCATTCAACTATAAATAAGTATAATATTATTACAATTATGATTATTCATAGAGCGTAGATTTGTTTAAAATTTTGACTAAAATACATATTAGTTGGGGTGTTGTCTGGCTGTTAAGATGCTAGACTAGTAATCAAAAGGTAGCTGGTTTAAGCACCACCACTGCCAGGTTGTTGCTGGTGGTCCCTTAACTCTCAATCGCTCCTCTACAAATGATAGAAGCTTTACTTTAGAATAAACAGGGGCTTTTTAAGGAGAATGTGAAAGGTGGAGGTGGGCATGTTTGGGGGATGTGTGTGTGTGTCAAATCAAATCAAATCAAATCAAAGTTTATTTGTCACAAACATAGTTATACACAGTACAACCGGCAGTGAAATGCTTTGTAACCACTCAAAATTACGGTTATCAAGCTAAGAAAATAGATAAAAATAAGAACAATAATTGTAAACATTAAAGTAAACTTTTTTAACAACATAAAAATTAAAAAGTATAAAAAAGTTCAGGTTTGTGTGTGCGTGTGTTGGACCCTACACCAGTTTCATCGTGGATGCAAGGCACATAGTAACACCCTTGTATGTCTCTCTCTCACACAACACAACACACAACACACACACACACACACACACACACACACAGGAGGAAATATGTGCAGACATATTTAGGGGACCATGGTTTGATTCCATTTCTGTGTAAGGTTGCATGTAAGGAGAACTTGCAAAATGTACACAGAGAGGACACAAGTGCAGGACACCCTTACTGTTAGGCCAAAAGGACAAAGACCCCTCTGCACAATACTCAATAAAAAAGAACAATATGCACCCTAATGACGAACTGTTTGTACAGTACCTATACCCAGGCGCATCAACAGACTTGCTGGGGCCTAAGGCATTAAGGCATGTTACATGTCAGCACGGCCTATATACAATTAATTACTAGTTCTCATGAACTAGAGGCCTGAGACAACAGACAAGAAGTGTTGCCATAGTCCACTATCTGACAAGTATGCCTAATTTTGCTCGACATAAAGGGAGACATCACTAAATGTAAGCTAATCGATCTATTAGATACTGTTTACAGAACTTGGAGAATTCTTTATTGGGTGTACTAAGTTACTTAAGCTATTACTTTTTAATACTGTTTTGTTATAATTAAAAGGCGTCATGTTCGTGGTGTATTTTCCTTTTTATTGACAGGTTTGAGTTTATAAAGCTTGCTATTCCACTCCACACCTATAGGGGGCAAAAAAGGTCAGTTTCTCCGTCTCGGTAAACACAACAGAGTTCCGGTGAATATCGGATTTCTGCTCTTTGCTGGTAACCGATGAATTTCGTCGATGATTTATCCAAATGGAGCAGTAGGGTGGATATGGTGAGTTATGATTAAATCTAATTGTATAAATTGTCGAATGACGCGATAATATTTGCTTATTTGTCTGTTGTTCTTTAATAACTCCAGCGTTGAGTTAGCATTAGCTTAGCTATGCTAGCTAGTCGTCCTAGTTAGCGTGGATGCTACCGACAGTATTGTCTCGTTCCTACCCGATCTGTGGTTGCTCTTTGTTCTGATTGGCTGGTAAAGTTTGTTCTGCGTTATTACTGGTTGGTTGCAGTCGAGCGGTCGTTATTCTACAAGATCAGCCAATCACAGAGAGCTCAGCGAAAAACGGGTGGAAGGGAAAATGTTTCTCACGCAAACACAAAATTAAAATAGGCTGAATTCTTTAAGCCACCGTTTTCTAGGAATTAATAAATTCACAAAAATGAAAGTAAATTATGCAGTAAATGTGTATTTAGAGTTGCATTTAGAGTAATTTGTGTTTTGTATTATTACTACTATTTTCGCGTTTTTTTCAGTGCGAGTTAGCGAGTTCTATCCAGGTACAATGTTAATAAAGTAAATACCTGTATAAATGTAATAGTGTCCACTGTTGTAATAGCAATAGTTACACTTTTTAAAAGTATTTTCAGTATGTACTATTGTGTACAACAACTTAGGTTAAATTAGGTTACACTATCATGATGGCTATAACTTAAAATATAATTATTTAAGCTGACTGTAGTTGATAAAATACTGTTTGTGATTATTCCTTTAAATAATTCGTGTTCCCATGTTTTTTTCTTCTTGAATTCCAGTTTTTTTCACAGCACACAGACAAATGAGAGATTCTAATTTGACAATGACTGTACAGCATTTGTAATCACAAACTTTCATACTGAAGAGTGTGAACAATCAGTATACAAGGGTGGTTAGTATGTAGTATAGTTTAAAGATTATGTGACAATTACTCGGGTCAAACTTCATAAGCAGCCATTTAAGAGTATGTAAACGATGCTTACTTTTGTGTCTTTAGTGGGTAGAGTAGTATGTTCTCCCCTGTTTTTTTAAATAGTATAATTACAATCTGTCATATTAAATTAACTGTTGCAGCATCTAAAATAGCATACTTCCTTTCTACTATAAAATTGTTCACTGTAATGCCCATATAATTTAAAAACAAAAAAATACGTTCGTATTATGATCATAGTTGAATTCCACGTAGTTTGTGTAATGACGTCATAAACATACGTTTGTTAAGTGTCTCATTGGGGCGCAGCAACAAGTAGCTCGGAAACCAATAGAATAACAGCTACCTCAGTGTTGAACTGTAAATAAATACACTTAGGTTTAAAAACGTATATCGAAAAGTGTTCATAATGCCCATTATATATAAATAAAATTTGTTAAAAAGTTTGTGAGAATTACAGACTTGGCGTACTTAATGAGCAGCCATTCTTCAGTACGCAAACATTGCACCATGGAACTGCTGGACAACTGGGTGTCTGCTTTTTACGAGTGTACATTAGACAAACTAGGTAATGCTGCAGTATTATTCCTACTGAAGTGATCAAAAGCAAAACGGAAAGTTAGTATTTATAAGGTTTTCATCTGTTTATCTAAAATTCCAGAGTAATGGGTGATCCCACATGTTGCTTAATGTACCTAAACTACACACAACTAATGTGCCTTGAATAAAAAAATACACGTGTGCATTAATAAAATAAAATGATGTAGCCAATAACAAAGCTTCACTGCTGTTTACAGATGAACCTTTTTACTTTTTCAAGTTTATAAAGGAACAAGATGAACGCCGCAATAACAGGTAATGTGGACTGGGGTCAATGCACTTTTTTTCAACAGGGTCACATATCATTTTAGCCACTTAGTGCAGAGATGGGTGGAGACCTGAGCTGCTTTCCAACTATTTAGAAGTATCTTGTGACAGTATGAACAATTGCATAGAGCTGCCTTAAAGCCCATTGGCTCTTTAAAGTTAAAGGTCAACAGACCACTAAAGGTTCTGACTAAAGCACTGTGTTTGAGAATCTGAGTTATATTAGGTTGCTTTGATTTATCTATTTTAAAGTTCCTTTTAACCACTTACTACTATCATGTTTAATATTCTTTGATTATAATATAATCTAATAATTTACTAAATAATACAAAGTCTGCCTGATCAAATTTCCCAATATATTTGTAAAGAGACCTGGTACTAAATCAGAATTCTTTCAGTAAATAAATGTTGTGTAGTGACTTTTAAAATCACTCAACAATCAAATGTAGCTGTGTGATATCCAAAGACAAATTAATTTGCTGGTTATCAGTTGTATAAATAACATCCCTTTTTCGTCATGGAAGCAGTTGTAGCACCGCTAATGTCCTCTCTTGTTTTCAGGACTACGGGAACAAACTGAATCAGGCACTGTCTTCTAGCGCAAAATTTCTACCTACAGCAGGAGTGAGAACTGTCGGCTCGTTTCAGCATTTTAGTCGCTCTCTGGGTCCCGGCGTGAAAGTCAAAGAGGAGGACGAGAGTGTGGAGGACTTCTTTCATTTTGGTGAGTTGCTTACTGCGACTTCGTCATAATTACATATAGTATATAATACAGACACCTAAAAGTTTCATTACTCTAAATGTTTTTTTTATCATAAGTTACCAAGTTGATGTATCATTGTTTAATGCAAGATTACAAAAATGAAAAATTAAACAGTATCTCACGATCTAACAATTTCTAACATTGTTTTTTCTTATAAGGAAGTTGTTAGCGGTTTAGACGTAAGGTTGGACCAAAACACAGAAGTTAAAATAAGATTTGTTCTGTGATGTAAAAAGATAATTGATTCTGTTAAGTGTGTCTTGCTTGGTTGGAGAACAGTGACTCAGATTTCCAATCATAATTTTTGCTTTAATGCTTTAGCATTATCCATAAACCATACAGTGACAAAATGGCACTATAATTGCTGTTTTAGCGGGTGCTTTGTTTGTTTAATCAATATTTAATCCCAATGTAAAAACAACGACTAGTTAACGATAGATTTTTGTTTTTGTACATGATGATGAATTATTTTGCCCTCTTTTCTGTTCAATAGCTCAGCATCTTCAGCAGCAAACAGGAGAGTGCCTCACAGCGTGCTGTGGAGGAGCAAATCCTAAATCCACCCCTCTCACTACAGCTCTTGCGTCCACTCTCGGTACCCCACTCACAGCTTCACTCACGGCTTCTCTGACAACCCCCCTCTCAACCATTTTCACACCCGCCCTCACAAGCCCACCACCCAAACCGAGCAGCCAGCCCTCAGCTGAGCGACCATACCACTGTCAGGACTGCAACAAGTACTTTAGAATCAGCGACATTAAGCGCCACCAGAGAATCCACAGCGGGGAACGGCCGTTCCCCTGCTTTCAGTGTGGTAAAAACTTTCCCACCTCGGGAGACCTCAAAAGACACGAGAGGATCCACACAGGAGAACGGCCATTCCACTGCCAGGAGTGCGGGAAGAATTTTTCCGACTCAGGGCACCTAAAGCAACACGAGAGAATGCACACCGGAGAACGGCCGTACCAGTGCCCACAGTGCGCCAAGCGTTTTTACAGATCTGGTGACCTCAAAAGGCATCTTCGAATCCACAGCGGCGAGCGTCCATACAAGTGTCCGCAGTGTGACAAGACCTTCTCCGATTCTGGTCACCTGCGGGGTCACCAGCGCATTCATACCGGAGAGCGTCCACACCGCTGCACGCTGTGCGAGAAAAGTTTCTTTCGGTCCGGTGACCTGAAGCGCCACCACCGGACCCACACCGGTGAAAGGCCCTACCAGTGCTACCAGTGCGGCAAGAGCTTCTCTGAGTCGGGCCACCTTAAAGAACACCGGCGCATTCATACCGGTGAGAAGCCTTACCACTGTGACCACTGTGATAAGAGCTTCTCACGTCTGGAACGCCTTAAAGGCCACCAGAGCATTCACACAGGTGAGAGGCCCTTCCACTGTGCCCAGTGTGGCAAGAACTTCTTTAGATCCGGCGAGCTCAAGAGACACCAGAGGATCCATAATGGAGAACGAGCATAAAGCGATGCGGCTTCCCTACTTTTCTTTCCTTGACTGTGGCCAACCAAACTTTGTTTGTAGAATTCCAGATGATATTTAGTCAGTAGTGGGATATAAATTAGGTTGAAAGAACTAAGAAGCATACATTTGCTTTTACTGGTTTGCTATACATCTTTGCATCTTTCACACTTGCATCTTTCCCCAATTTTTTAATCATATATATTTTTTATTCGTCTGCAATCTCATCATTTATAATTACATAATGACTTTTGTACGTCTGCAGATCTCCACTCATGACCATGCAAGGCTTGTTTTCTGGTTTTCTTTATGCTTTGTTTTCTTTCGGTTTAGTCTAGCTTGAGGTGAGTACATGTCGGACCTACATTTAGCTTTTAATAATCTATCTGCCTGTCGGGGTCTTTTCACAGCATTTGACTTCTCGCCCTAGCAGAATGTCAGTTATACCCACTGGATGGTGCCCAGCCATCGCACTGTGAGAGCTTTGACTTGCACAAGCCTTCTTGTGTGCATTAACAGATGTTTTAATGACTTGCATGGGTGGGGGGTTGTTATAGCTTGTTTTTGTTATGGTGCCATTGATGAGCCAATAGAGACCGCAGTTCATGAGGAATTGGTTTGTTTGGATTTTTTTATCGGGTTAGCTCATAAATCATTGTAATACAGGGCTATTTATTCTGTAAAGAATATTCCTAGGCATAGATTATAAACACTTTGACTTATGAATGAATTAAATCTGGACTTAACCGGTTTGGTTTTTCACTGCAATCTTGGTCACATAATTCACGTAATTGATTAGTGATATAAAAACATATTGACTAGATTCTCAGTCTGCTAGGCTGCGCTCTTAGGTGTTCTGTATGTCTTTATTATTATATAAGTAAGCTGTTGGTTTGCATGACGAGTGCCAGTAAGCCCCCAATGTAGAACACCTTGCACACCTAAAGGGGATGGCTTTGGGTTGTTGAAAATTTTAAAACCATTTAGTTGTGTAGTGTAGTCTGAGTGTATGTAAGGTATAATTGTCATTGTGTTAGTATGATGCACTAAGAAGTTTCACCTTGTGGTCAGTGTTCCAGGGTTGGTTACAGACATGCCTGATCAGGGCTTTGAAAAAAGCTGACAAACCCCATAGACTTTCTTCGATTTAACTGCGGTCACATAGTTGCCTAAAAATTGGATGTTCTTCAAATACTATGTCTGTCTTTATTCAGTTTTTTTCCAATCGTTGTGTCATTTTAATTCCATCATCAATGGAAATTTTTTTTATGGTTGAGCGTGAAGCTACTGAAGCACCGCTGCGTCACATTATTGCATGAAAATCTTTCCAGTAACTTGCCCACATAAGGATATGCAAATATGTTACATGGTTAGCATTAGTGACTTACATTTGGGTTGCTCCTAGTAGGTGTGTGTGTGTTGTTGTTAACATGTTGTAAATGTGCAGAAACTGCCGTGCCATGTTTTGGAAATGGTACTATGGTTCATCGCAGTAAAAGCCCCAGCGTAAGGATTCCATCGTAGAATTTACCTCGCAATTAATTTTACATGTAACTTTTTTTTGCTGTAAATTATCATGACATTTTGGGAAATAATGCAGGTGTAAAAGGGGCATTTCATTCTTGAGAAATGCTTTGTTTGAAGGTGTTTAGTAGATATAAATATTGCTAGGATAGTTTGCTGACCTTTCACATTCTGTAATAAATAACTAAGCTTTTTGGGTCGACAGAGAACAATGCGTTTAGAGTGAGTTTGTCTCTGCAGTATAAAACGCATTGTTTTTTTAAAAATGAATTGAATACAGTATATTGTGGTTTAATGCATGCCAAAGGTCTTTTTTGCTCACATTCTTATTTTGCCGTTTATTCCATGACTGATTCCATCTATTGATCATTTTTAAATCTCTACCTCTACATGGTAATTACAGGAAAAAACATGGCATCAATGCACCAACTTTCTTCTGTTAGAGAGATGTTTGAAAGCTTGTGTTGCCTCTTTGTACTTTTATGTTTTTAATAGCTTCAAAGTGCACTGTACAGTAAGATATCTGTATATTGTAACAATCTATATCACCAAGTATATTATACAAGATTCTTAATTTGTATGATTCTTTTGTGTTCACTTTGATTTTCTTAATTGTGTAAAAAAGGAAAAAAAATATTTTTGTTAGATTTTTGCTGTTGATATTGTGTAGAAGCATCAGACAACTCTTACCAACATATAGATAGAAGATATGGCCAACATGTACAGTCAGATCAGATGGTGGAACTTCAGCCAGATTTTCAGTTCTTATCTGTACAGGCTGCTTGTAGAGACTTTCAGTAAAGTTTTCTACATCTCCAACTCAATCATAAGTTGTATGTTGGACAATTCATGCCCCATAAGCACAATGCAAAAATATGTAATGTTTTGCACCTTTAGTATTGCTAGGTTAAATGTGTTTTATGGGCAGTTATCTTCTTTCCTGTCTATATTGGTGGATGTATTGGTGGATGACAGTTGACCGGCCGATAGCACTGATGATGTTCTTTCATTAGGAAGTGATGTGCTGCCAGATGTTAGTTGTGGATTATTAGTTTCACCACTCACTCAGTAATGCTATTTTTGAATCTGATTTTTACATTTATTAGTTTCAAATTTGCAAATAAAACTAGAAAAAACAGGTTTTATTCTAATATCGCAAATTTGCATAGTTTATATTCTTATCTTCAGCCTAACGAGACCTGGCTGATGAATGTTGATTTGACCATATTGTCTTGAACTTGACATTAACTACATAGAGATTAGATTTTGTATTCTTTTTTTTCTTCTTATCTCTCTTATCTTTTTTGTTGGATCACTGTATGTAACAGCACACAATGATCGTGTGATTTATCTGTCACTTTGCCGCATTGTAACATGCTACTGTAGGTATCCTGTAAAGAACATACTTAAATAAAACATGGTGTTTACTCCTTAAAATCCCAAATGTCACTTCATTTGTTGCTAACTGTTTGGAATACCATATGAACAGGCAATGCTGCGTTTGTGGTCTGTATATACGTTTTTATATTGGTATACCAATGTAGTAACCAATGAACTGGCATCCCAGTTTTACCACTTTTGGGGAGTTTTTACCAGGTTTTGGGTGCAAGTCATCTATGTGGATTACTTTGATAAGATCTGCAGTTTGAACTGCAATTAAATCATAATATAGGGGATTGCTGGTTCAGCTGTTAAGGTATTGGACGTAATTTGAAGATTGCCGATTTAAGCTCCATCACCACCTTGTTGCGACCTAGCAAGGGCCCTTATTTTTAATGGCTTGCACTATAATTGACTAAAATTTGCTTGCTGTAAATGTAATTGGTTTATTATCTAACTATATTTTCGCTTTTGCTTAAGCAGTTTTCTGTATTATTGTTTGTGTGTATTCAACCGTTTTATGGGGTGGTTTTGTTTTCTTTTTAATTTTGCCCAGAAATTACATGTTTAAATCATTATATCATTACAAGAACATACTAATATGAACAGTATTTTTATACTAGTTAAATCAGATGTTAAGATGTTAAAGCAGTGGTATTCAAACCAAAGATTTCTTTTGAAAATGGATGCTAATAAATTATACTACGATTATATTTAGTATAATGTTTTGGATGTTTAATGATCTATAAAAAGTTTGCATATGTTTTTATTACTATTATTTTAACTTTCTCATATAAAACAAACCATAGCAGACATTGGGAGTGGATGTGGTTAATGTTATAACATTTTGATGTCCCGATTTACCACGTAATAAAGGTTTGAATACTACTGATTTACTGTGTCATTTTGATTGAACCCAGTCTGTAGTGTAGCGATGACGTTTTCTATAAGTAGGTTGTATTTTCCTTTGCTTGTGCATGAGTGCTTTTTGATATGTTCATGTAATTATTCCTTATATGCACAAATAAATACATATTTAAACATTGTCTATTTTACCACTCAAACCTTTTTTTTTTTTAAATTTTGGATTTGTTTGTATTTTTGTTCATACAAACTAATAATTTAATCCGCGTCAATCAGTATCAGAATTGAAACTTGCTATTGCTATTGAACAGTTTAAAATGAGTCTTTATAATTACATAATTGTCACATGAATTTTGAATCATTAATGCGATTCTAATGCAGCTTGTTCCGTCCACGGTATTCCAGTTTACTCATGGACCAGGAGGCAGCGGTTTATTAAGTGACATTGAATTAAATGCATACGGCTTTTTGTGCGGAATTGGCATGTTCAATCCATGTCTGTGTGGTTTACTCCGGTTTTCATCCCACAGTCCAAAAACATTCACAAGGTTGATTGTAGATTTGAAGGTTGTGATCACAAGGTTGTGTTGTAGATACACAAGATCTTTGTAACACTATGGATTGAAGAAAGACCTGGCAACCTACTTCGTAATAACACTTTATTTATAAATAGATAAAAATCAATTTGTTTTATTTTTCAAATAAAAGTTTTAAGATTCGATCTAGTGATATGTGCAGACGTCACCTCAAGACCAGCTCAAATATATATTCGCATGCTATTTAAAAAAATATCTGCAGAGAGTAATTCTGTTTTATAACTTGCAGTTTTATGACAGTGAAATGTTTTGTAAAACTGATGCATGCATGTCACATGTTGAATGTTTTTATGGTGCTTGAATCACATTGACCAATTGACCATCCAGACAGTTTGGGTTTTAGTTTTTTACAAAATACAGCATCACGTTAGGAGGGTAACGGGACCTGTAGATGTTTGAGAAGTGTAACTTTATGTTTTTGGATTATTGAGAATACAATAAGCTCAGCACTACTAGGCCTTTAAGCAAAGCCTTTAACCTTCAATTGCTCTGACATTATATAATGATCAGGGAAGTAGCACAATACAGATTTTTTTCACCACCAAATAAAAACTCTACTATAAACCAACAGAAAATGAATAAACATTGAAAAAGTCAAGATTGTGTTCCAGTCATTTAATTAGAGGAACATTGCATTCCTGAAATCATGAATTTGTTTAAAATTTTACATTTCAAATGATTTTACCTAAACATTTGACTACGTGATGTTGTAATAAAGTAATAACACGCATTTATTCTCTTTCATATACAAATTCCAAACTAAAAAACAAAACTTTCTCGTTTAATCGAGCTGATACATGAACCGTGTGTGATTTACGACAGCTGCCGACCTGTTTATGGCAGGGTAGAAAGTCTCCTCGGTTTCCAGGGAGACTTTGAAAGGAGCAGCGCGCGCCAGAAAGAGAGAGAGAGAGCGCGAGCGAGAAAGGAAGAAAGAAATGGGGGGAAGATAGAAAGAAGGTAGGTGGTTGTTTCGGACGCTAAAGATGCAAAATTATTATTTATTAACATAAACATGGGTTTGTTTTTACCTTTGACATGTTAAGAGCACAAAGAGAAGACGCGTAAACGTGTTGTTGGCTAACGATAAATTCAGAGTCGTATTGCTAATAGTTAGCTAACAAAGCTAAAAACAAAGCCCACAGGTGCACGTAATCATATCGTGTAATTGTGACCGACACTTTCTGATTCCTCTCGTTCACCTTATATTGTTTAAATGTCTTTTGACTTTTAGTTTTAAATTCCATGTATTTATATGTTACACTCGGTAAACGTACAACTTAAAGAGTAAATATGAAAAAGCGTTAAGAAGTGTTGTAGAGTTCTTAAGTCATTCTGAAACAGCGGTTTTGTTGTTTTAATTTCATCTGGTGTGGAAAGTTCTTAATGTAACTGTAC
Organism: Hoplisoma paleatum; assembly: GCA_028565875.1. Taxonomy (NCBI): domain Eukaryota; kingdom Metazoa; phylum Chordata; class Actinopteri; order Siluriformes; family Callichthyidae; genus Hoplisoma; species Hoplisoma paleatum. Next base: position 667,413 of record JAOTRQ010000008.1, on the reverse strand, counting down.
TTCTCCTTTTGTATAACTACACATTATAGCGGATAATAGCACCCAACAGCAGAAGACTTGCCGTTATAACCAGTCTGGTTTGAGTTCTTGTCACACTTTATACCAAAAACAGGAAGATAAAAAAAAAACCTTTTTAAAAAGGCAAACAGGAAAGTGTTTTCGCTTTTAACAGATTTTACCATCACAGTTCTATGTGAATCTACTTGTAGACGTTTGTTAGTAAAGGGCGTTGCTCAAGGGCCCAACAGTGTTCACTATAATCAAGCTTTTAATTACTGTCTATCAGTCATCCGTTATTGGGACCATTGCATGTTGGAGTATGGTGCTACATTTCTGGCATCATGTTTTTGAAACCCTCCTGGGCTTGGAACTGGCAGTACATTTCAGGGTCAGCTTTGCAACGCTATTCAGCATCGCTAATGAACTTGGTAACATGTCTTTGGACTGTTGGAAACCCATACAGGCATGAGGAAATGCAAACTTCACACAGAAAGGTCCCTGAGCAAGGATCGAACCCAGGGCTTTTTACTGTGTGGTGACCCACTAAAGGATTGTTTTTCTCTCTTTCGTGACGTTTTCCTTTTATAGTTCTAGTGTTTTGTTTTGAATGCAGGTGTTCGTACATGATGCTGAGCAACTGATGTGTGTGTTAGAACCATGTCAGAAATCTAACAAAGTAAGGTGAAAGAAAGGCAAAACTTGTCCACGTCGTACAGTTCTCATTCTCAAATTGCACCAGTTTCCTCTCCATCCACGACCCTGGTATTGGGTTAGAGATCAGAAGCTTGTCGGTTTAAGCCCCGTAACTATTTTGCTATTGTTGGGCTCCTGAGCAAAGATCTTAACCTTCGATTGCTCAAAATGATCACTTTGGATAAAGGCGTTTACAAAATGCCGAAAATGTAAACACAAAACTCAGTAAATTGACATATAGGTGCATAAACAACTATCGTTACAAGAATACGACTTGTTTTTGAAGTGTATATTAACAGTGAAGTAGTGGCGGTGGAATTGTTTATAAATTATGTAACCCTGATCTTCTCGTTTCCGATAGGAAGCATGAGACAGAAGAGTGGTGATACAGGGGTGAGATGTTTGGGAAGGTGGTATGATGGAAGGATCGGGAAAGGAAAGGCAAGTTTGTAATGGAAGGTCATATCCATTGCCCAATCGCCCAGACAACAGGTTTTGGAAACTTACGGACTGCTTCTCTTCCTTACAGCAACCCCCCTCAGCTACGCAGTATCAGGTGGGTTGATCACAGTTGAAAGTGAATTCCCTTTAGTGTTTCAGTACTACAAAACCTTTGTCTCGTTACTGGTTAAATGACTTCTATAACTTACTTAATAATGACGTATGAGCTGTTACACTTCTTGTTATTTTCTGGTGTTATGAGTTGCTGGTTATACTGGTGTTTTATACAATCCCTTGCACTACTCAAGGAACCCATGGAAATCATTAAAACATTCTTTATTGCCATCGTTCAGAAGTGTAACGGGATCCTTACTATTTTTAAATAACAAAGATGCAGCAGTAGGGTGTTTTTAACGATGTCACTCTTCATGTGATGGTTAAATTCACACACACATTTGTACTATGCAAAATGTTCAGCATTTTATAAGTATTTAAAAATGTAAAAGTATTTCTTATGAACACAACACACGTGTTTTTTGCAGTAAAAATAACGCATGCAGTCAGTGTGATTCAAGATACTGAAATGATGGATTAGATAAACCAAGTACTTAATGAAATATTACATATTAGAAATTAATAAATGACAGTATGAATATACAAAGTTACAAAATGATACATAACTGTGTTTAATTTGATTTGTGTAATGCATGACCTTTTCCTGTCATGTTACTTGAGTGTAAAACATGTCACAAGCCAAGTTAATATAATATTATTATTAATATTTAAAAACAGATTCTTTCCATGTGTTGAAAGAGCAATCTGTTTGCAGATTCTTTTCTTTTAAATCTAACACATTCCATTGGTCAGAAAACAGTTTCAAGCATGACTTGCAAATCTACAGACTGACCTTGTTTTGTGGTTAGCAACTTTTGAGGGAACTTTGTGTTCGTCAATACAATCTAAGACTCCACACTCGTTTTTTGGAATGATTTATCAAATCTCATAAAAAATAGTTAATTTTGGTCTGTCCTTTAATAGAAGTTTAAAAAAAACTTTTATAAGTATTTTTATACATTCTAGATACACAAATGTATAAAATGTACATTTTTGAAAAGAATTGTTTTTTGTAAAGGACCTTGAATTGTCTGGAAAATTCATGGCTCGATGAACTCTTTTGATTCACACTTGAAATATGTTCCACCTTTGATATGTGGTGTTGCCCTTTTCTTTACTTTTGTATCTTTATGTGCTGGAATCTTTCAAACCCTCGCAGGAACGCAGTTTTTAAAATTCCAGTTTAATAAAAATAAATAAATAAAATACTCCCAACATTCAACTCTCTTTTGTTGAATGTGTTTCACTTCCTACTTGACTGGTGGGAGATGGTTCACAAGCCTTTACTGTGCTTTGACTAATTGTTTATTACATTACATTTTCCCCTCATTCTCTTTATTGGTTTGCTATTTTGGGGGTCCCAAGATTTGTGACGCGCACTGTAGATGCAAAAGATGCACAAACAGCTGTTTTTAAAAACAAAAATGGACTTGGTTGGCCGACTGGGTCAGAACATCTCCAAAACTGCAGCTATTGTGTAGTGTGGTCAGTGTTCATTTAACACTGTCCACGGAGGGAACGGTGGCTGGCCGAGGCATCTTGATAAACATGGAGATTCACAGAAGGTTGGCCAGAGCTGTAGCTTCAATTTCAGAAGAAGTTAACTAGCAACTTGGAATCAGACAAACGTTTTAAACAGTTAAAGAAATAAAAGAATATCTACTGCTTAAATACAAATTAATCAGGTAGAACATCATGACCACCCCTCTAACATTTAATTGGCCCCCTTTTGGTGCCAAAACAGTCCTGCAACTTCAATGCATGGTCTCTCCTGATACCTTTCTATCAGAAGCAGCTTTAATAATTCATTATATTTTATACAAGTCTTGCTCTAAATGTAAAGTTTTACATTTGTACCTGCTGAATTAATTGAGAATTATTTATATTTACTATTTTGTGTCTTCTGTCCTTAGAACAATTACATGGATGTCCGTAAGCCAGTGTTGGAGCTAAAAGATGTCCCCCCTCCACCCCTTCACAGCGCCCCTCATCAGCCTCTTGCTTTGGCTCCCCTCCCTGCATCCTCTCCTGGCCACCCTTCTTCAGACGCCCAAACCCATAAACAATCCCCTCCTCAACCCCAGCCTGTTAGCCCTAAAGTAAGCTTATGTTTTCGCTGCGAGTGCACTCTGCACTCTCAGCAGCACCCTGGCTCTTACGAAGCTAGGACTCACAGTTTTGGTGACACACTTGGTGGTGGATGTAACATTAGCAGCAGCAGCAGCAGCGACGTAAACACTGTTCCTGCACCTCACTTTTCCAATGCACAGCTCATGACCCCACAGAGTTTTGGCTTCCCGATGACCTCAGTAGCCACTTCGCAACCCGTGGCGACTCGGTCACACCCCTCTTGCTGTGCCTCCCTGCGCTCCTTTTCTTCGATCTCTGTGGGCTGTGCACAGTCTAGACTTGCTCCTGGCTCTGCACCCATGCATGGTTGCTGCCACTGTAGCGATGAGCACTTCCATTCACATGGTGACACGCTTTCTACTCACTTTTGCGCTAACCCTTTACACCTCAGTGTTGAGCACAGCGCGGTCTGTCTGAAGGGAGCACACTACTGCCACCAGTGTTTTCCAAAGGTTGGTGGTGCAGTCTATCTGCACAGTTTTCCTTGCTTTTAAAGGATTTGTTGGGAATGTTAAGGCTAATTTATACTTCTGTGTCAAATCCCCACAGTCACATTGTTAACCCTCTCTGCACTGCCTTTGTTTTATCTCACGTCCTACCAAATTGTCTAACTATGCATTGAAATGACGCAGACCTCAAGAATAACAATCGCAAACCACAAAATTAAGATGTGTGCAGTGTTGTAAATAAACATGTATGCATATGGCAGTACCTTGATGTTTACAATGTTTTTTGATTCAACATTTAACAGCATTTGTTGATCAATATTGATCAGCTAAAATCTACAACAATGACTGCCTTGACTTGACCGTACTGAAGTGTGTCGAGTCGACACAGAAGTATACATCAGCTTTTAGCATTGTCTGTACTAGCCAAAAACATTAGCATTTCTGATTTAGATGTAGCCTTTTACTTCTTATGGATGTACTGGTGCAACATCAGATCGTCAATTACCTATGCATAAATGGATTTATTGGTGACGTAAAAAAAAAAAAGTCGAAAAAGATTTTTCTTGTTTTTGTTGAGTAACTTTGTGTATCCACATAGCCCCCCCGATTATAAATTTGCAATTGGTTCACAGGAGACCAGAAAGAGCCTCAGTGAGCAGCAAGTTAGTTTACCAGTGTTGCGTCTTTGAGCATTTTATTAATTAATAAGCTTAAATTAATACATCTCTCTTACCATTTTAAAAAAGGCAGCTATTTCTCTATATAGTAAATAAAAATGATCACTTAAGCTACGTAAAGCAAGTGAATGCATAAAATGGAATCAGATGTAGCCGTTAGAACTAGTTCAACTCGAATTAATTAGCATTTGCAAGAATATGCACAGCTTAATATCTCTGCTGTTTAGCCCGCACAGGGTTTGAGCACTGGGGATTTCGAAAAGGTTTGGCCGAACATTCCACCTCCTCAGCCATGCTCTGCTCCTGCATCGTTGTGTAATGGCTGCGGAGTTTCTGGATCCTCTACCGACAGTCTTCTACACCCCAACAGCGTGGGGAAAGCGAACCAGAAATATGGTGAGTTACCACTAAAGGTTTAGCAGGTTTACTTGTGAAACTTGTTTTCTTAACTGTTAAAACCAAATATATTTAAATTTGGCATAGATTAGTGGATCACTCTGTAAAGTAGGTGCTGCACAGCAGCGTGGGTTCAAAGTAACTGGGTTCTTCCTGTCTGCCTTGTAGAATTATGCAGCACAGATTTGGTTTGTGCTTGTGCTTTTTAGGCTCCAGTCATGGTGAGAGTGGTGGGCAGGAGTCTCTCCCCCCAGTGGGTGTGTTTTGGGATATAGAGAACTGTGCTGTTCCCAGCGGTCGCTCCGCCGCTACAGTGGTTCAGAGGCTTCGGGAGCGTTTTTTCCAAGGTCACCGCGAAGCTGAATTCATCTGTGTGTGTGACATCAGCAAGGAAAACAAGGCCGTCATTCAGGAGCTGAACAACTGCCAGGTATAAAACACACTTTGGGAGATTGTAAAGCATTACTTTGTGTTTTTTTTTAAGTTTTTTCAAGACAGTCTTTTCCTAACCCTCACACAGGTGACCGTTGCTCATATAAACGCAACGGCAAAGAACGCTGCTGATGACAAACTCCGACAGAGTCTACGGCGCTTCGCTGAAACGCACACGGCTCCAGCTACTGTCATTGTGGTGTCTTGTAAGTTATTTATAGTTTACATTAGAAACTTCAATGGAATGGAAGTCAATTTGATGGTTTTCCTGAATCGTTTGTTTAATCTTTTAATGTTTCAATATTACCCCAAGAAGTTTACGGACACCATAACCGATATCTCTAGTTTCATAAGTTATATGGGCTTTGTTTCGCCAGGAGCCTTGCTTTTGTGTATTTGTTTTTGTGTTCTTTACACATACAATAAGTAAAAATAGAAGAAAATGACATACATGTAAATGATAAGTGAAGATATTGGACCACAAGGACTACAAACATGTTAAAGTTATATGGCTGTTCGCGGTAGGGTATGGCACGTGCCTGAATAAAACAAAGATAGAAATACAGAATTTAATGCACATTTTACAAAAACAACAGTGCCGTCATAATAATATATAAATATGGTCACAGTGAAATAAAATGGGCAGTGTTTTAAAGGATTCCAGTGTTTGCGTGTGTGTGAGATGGTGGCGTTTAGTTCTCATATTAAAGTAAAATGCTAGATTTAAATTATGATTTATAACTGTATAAGGACTATGGTTTTAATGTTGCATTTGCAGCCGATGTAAACTTCGCCAGTGAACTAAGTGACTTGCGCCATCGACATGGTTTCCGAATCATCCTGGTACACAAGAGCCAGGCATCACAAGCTCTGCTGCAGCATGCACATGTCCATGTCCCGTTCGAGGAGTTCGTCTTGGAGCTTCCTGCCAGGATGCTCATCAAAACGCAGGTACGCAACTTGGCTACACATCTACTGTATTAAAGTCAGCATTTTAGGTCTCGTGTGAAACACTATAGCCTTAACTTGATGTTCTGTTATGTTATAAAATGTTTAAATGTGTGTTTCACGCTACTTTAATTATCAGCTTCAACCTCAAGCCTGCACTGGCCTTAAACAATGGCTGCAAGTATCACAAACTGATACAGGAGTGCACCCATGCCCTAAGCTAAAACCAATCTGTGCTCCTTTTGCCAGTGCGTTGAGCAATACTCAGGTTGTGGGCTGTATACATTATTGAGGTTTAAAAAGATTTCTTGCTTGTTTCAAGTTCAAAATGCTTACAGAAACCGAACCCAAAATTTCACAACACCAGTAAGTCGAGCAGTCCCAGAAAACCCAGAGTGCCTCCTCTGTCTTTGCTCCCCAGCCCTGTCTCAACCTCCTCTTTGTGCACAACCTCCCCACACACCGCGATGCCAAGTCCATCAGTAGCAGGCTTCAGCGTCTGTCCAATAACTGTGGCGGGAAAGTGCTGGGTGTGTCTGGCAGCATCGCCGTGCTCCGTTTCGCCAGTGCCGAGGCTGCCGGGCGCGCATGCAAGCGCATGGAAAACGAGGATGTCCTGGGAAACCGTATCACCGTCTCGTTTTCCCCTCACGGGCCGCAGCAGGAGGAGGAAGACGAGCGCTCGCAGCCCACCGTCTGTTCCTCCTCCTCCTCTGTCGCCTCTCTGTTCGTCCCCGTGGAGAAGCCGCGCTCGCCGCGTCGGTCCAGGGCGACGCGGGCGACGCGGCCCTTGCACAACAGCAGGGAAGCAGGGCTGAACGTTCCAGAAAGACCCTACAGCCCCAGGAAAGGGGGACATGCTTCTTCCTGCAGCCCAGTGATGAAGTCCTGTTCACAGGTCAGCAGTGTAACGGTGACCCCAGCCTCGCTCTGTTTTCGTCGTCCCGCTACCTGCTTTTTTTCCAGAGTTTGAGCGCCGAACCCATCATTTCTACATTCTCTAACACACAAAAACTGAAACTGCTGAATCGGTACGTCACCCACAAAGCAAACAAGACAAATTGACTACTTGTAAATAATGATCGACTTTGACTATATGCCATAGAGAAGATTATAAAGCAGAACCAAAAATTAATAACTCAAATCAAATCAAAGTTTATTCGTCACATACATAGCTATACACAGTACAACCGGCAGTAAAATGCTTTATAACCACTCCATCCGAACACTCGAAATTACGGTTAACAAACTAAAAATAGGTTATACTGAAACCAATAATTGTAAACGTAATTTAAACTACAATTTAGAAGTATAAAAGAAGATAAAATATATAACTTTCATAACATTTTCTGTTTCAAAACATAACTGTTTCCTTATTTACATTTTTGATGTCAAAATAGACACTTGCTGTACTAATGCAGTATTTTATCTAGGCATATAAACAGTAATTAATAGGGCTTAACTTTACAAATGTACTACTTTTGTTTGTTTAGATTTACCAAAGCTATAATTGTAATCTGTAAATTCACATTCCTATATGACATTCAGCTATTCCTTAGAAGTTATCAAGAAACGAGAATAATTCTGTTTAAATGCATATCTATTTTAATTGTTATTAATAAATATAGATCAGACTATTACACTAAAGCTAAGTGCCGACGGTGAACCCACCAGCGGTCAGTGTTTGACATTCGAGAATGTGGAAAATGTGTGTCTGGGTTAATTGTTCGTTAACCCTGCTTGCTTTTTAGCCAGTCCTGTGTGCGTGCGTTCTTACATCTCCCAAAAGGACCATCCTCTTCCTGTTTGCTGCTGCTGCATGGTTTCTGTCTGCCTGAGTCGTTTTAATAGACCGGCACTGTTTGCATGTTCTCTAGTCCCTTATAGCAGTGCTTTGTCTGATAAGTCTGGTATTTCTTTTCTCTGCAAACTTTGTTTGTCTTGTTGTAAGTTAACAAATTGAACCCTCATTTCCATGTACACTATAAGGTCAAAACTATTTGGACACCTGCTTGTGTGCTATTTTAAAAACAAGTGGTATTTTAATGTAATTCCTGAAAAGGCTTCACGAGACGAAACTGTTCGATTTGACTACGTACATATTAGGGAGGGACCTTTTTGGGCTAGAATGGGAAAGGACCTTCTCTTAACTGTTTTTGCAAAGTTAGAAGCATATAATTTTATTTATAACTGTGAATTTAATTATTCACAAACAGAAACAAAAAAGTACATTTGGTGTCTCAATACTTTTGCCCATGTTGTGTTTTTTCGAGCGCATGTTCAAATCATCGTTGTGAGTCGATCGATCTCCTGAATTGTTAATTAATAATTTAATGTTGGTGGTGCAGTTGTAATACAAATCTGTTTTCTAGACACTAAACTTCTCACAACAGCACTAACGCCGCAACTCTACAAATTGTATTGTTTTAGATGAATTGAGTAATTTGTAATATTTCACTTTAATTTAGGAGATTAGTGGTGGGGATTCTAGGCCCAGGGCAGGTTTCCTGCTGGAGAAAAGCCGTGCTGCTTCTGCTTCTCCTCAGAGTAACGGCCTCGTCTCTCAGCTGCAGCTAGTAAGACCAGGGTTTCCGGCAGAACTTTTGCACCAGAGTCGCAGGTAAAGTTTACTATTTAATATGTTAATTTTTACAAATATTTTTGGTATTTTATCTAGAGCATAGGTGTCAAACTTCAAACCAAATTGGACCCACAGTGTAATTATATTTGGCCCGCGGTACAATACCAAAGGACTACTTGAGTTGGCCCAGTATTACATGGCGCATAATCACTGTATAGTCATCAGATTAATCAAATGCTACAAGGCATCCTGGGCCATTTTTTCAGGGAGAAAATCCTTTAAACATACATATATGTATACATTCAAACTCTGTTGCAAATTAATCTAGATAAGCAACTTTTATTATTATTAGTTAATTGGTTTTTTAATTCTTATTATGAAATATAAATATAGGGGGAAAAGATGCTTAAAAAAGTTGCAGAGTAGCATTGTCCCCCTTACAGCAATAAGTTATTTGGTTCAATTCCCAGAGAGTCCTTTCTTTGTGATTGTGTCCAAGTAAGTTGTCTTCTAGACCTCGAGGTTCCTTCCACTGTCCAAAACCTGCAAGTGAGATCAAATGGAGTGTAATCCTTGTCCATGGTTGTGTTTGAATGAAAAGATTGACAGGGTGATTGTTGTTGGCTGCTTATGATTTATTAAAGCAAAGCGTGTAAAACATGACACTGAAATAAATAGCCTTTATGAAAACATGATTAATTGTAATTTAATTGTGTGTGCACGTGTGTTAGAAGAGACTCGTGTAGCCTTCGCAGTATCGCTTCCGTGGAGCAGTTCCAGGTGAGCACTCCATCAGCTTTTAACAAACTGAGCCTCCACACCTCCTTCAGCCCTCTTATGTTCTCCCAGGGATCCTGGTCCTCAAGGTGGGCATGAAAAAGACTTGAGATGATTCTCCTTGTACTTTAATGACCACTTAACAGTGCTGAGGTGTTTTTTTTTTCTCCCCCCCCAGAAGTGCATCACCGTGTCTCTCCAACCGCTCGTCCCCAGTAAACGCCCCCTCTCGGAGCCCTTGTCCTGATGTTCATCCAGAGCCTTTCTCAGATGGTGCAGACATCCAGGTGGCCAACCTCGATTACAGGATGTCTCGCAAAGAGCTCCAGCAGATCCTGCTCGACACCTTCGCCAAACACGGACGGGTGAGAGAACCTATAATAATTTCAGTAATACTTGTGCAAACAGAAAAGATAAGGGTGGAAGGTGGGGTGGTGGTTGGGGGTCCTGGTCTTTTCCAGAACCAGTCAAAAGTTTGAACTGTCGGCGTTCTTTCAATCGGCTGCATGAGTAAAAACCTGGAAAGTTTTTCCAACAGTCCCCAGAGGTGTTCAGCATTTCTTGACTGTTCCGCTTTTACTTTGTGGTCCAACTCTTCTCAGTTCATCTGAGGGTTTAGATCAGGTGCTCATACAGGCAGGTCACCTGACCAAGGCTCAGCATCACACTCTCTTGGCCAAATCTTCCTTAAATAGCCTGGATGTGTGTAGGCATTAAATCCATGTTTGTTCACTATACCTTTCTGCATTTCTTGCTTCTCTTTTAGGTGAAGAGTGTTGAGCTCAGTCCTCACACCGACTACCAACTCAAGGCTAAAGTCCAAATGGGTTCTTTGCAGCAGGCCATAGGAGCCGTTAGCGTTCTTCACCGCTACAAGATTGGCAGCAAGCGCATTCACGTTTCCCTCATCACTGGTTCCAGTAACAAGACCCTTACGTGTCTGAGGTACTCCATGGTTCTATTTGTTGGTAGGAATCGTGCCTAATAGGCTTTCTTGGCTGCTTCAGTTTTTATTTAAGCCACAGTATGGTGCTTTTGTCTTCTTTTTTTTCTTCCTCACAGTTCTGAGATTATCAGTATTCTTCAGGATTCCCCAGCAAACTGCCTTCCACTCATTAAATTTACTGAAATCTATGAGAAGAAGTGAGTAGTTTTACATAGGGAGTGTATACCATGCATACTGAATGTAGGCCATTAAACAGGAAACAATTAAAGCTGATTCTTGTTGGGAAAATCATCTCTTGTTCCTTATTCAGGTTTGCCCGAAAACTGGTGGTGAGTGATCTGTACAGGTTGCCCGAGGTAGTTGCTGTGCGTGAGCAGGGTGGCAACAGGTTGGTATGTCTCCTGTCCAACAGTTTAGTTCGGCACAGTCCCCTGAGCTCCTCCGAGTCCCACCATGGCTCCTCCACCGGTGGCAGTCCTGTTGTGTTTGAGGAACTCGAGTATCATGAGCCAGTCTGCAAACGACACTACACACAACGTGACTTCAGGTAGGACTGAACGAATGCCCCAAGTCTCTTAATATGAGTGTGGCGAGTCCAGAATGAATCAAATACATGATATCTAGTTTTGTCTGTGTATCTTTTATGTCCAGGTATTTAAGCACCAACAGTGCTGGGACATTTTATTTATTAATTTTTTTTGCTTTAAAATGCCCAGACCATAAAACTTTGCCATCTGGTAGGAGTCTCACCCGCTATTTGGGCACAATAAATCTTTGTCATGAAAATTTGTCATGATTGTTTCTTGCATCACAAAAGCTTATAACCGGTTTGTGTTGGCTTTTCTTTTTTCTTTATTTGTGTATGACCTGATAAATTTTGTTTGCAGTGAATCAGAGTTCGACCCTGATACCTACAAGATCCCATTTGTGGTGGTTTCTTCAAAGGCTTTGGCTACTCATGTGCACAGTCTGCTGCAGTCTCATGAAGGAACTGTCCCCCTGCTCAGGTAACCCTTGGATACATAGCAGAATGTTAAATGATGTGTATGGTCTCAAGACAGAAAAATCAATCTAATTCAAAGGTCTGGTGGCATGTTGGTTTAGTGGTTTAATAGTGTCGTCTCGCAGCAAGATGTATATGGTTCAATTTCCGGGTAAGGCCGTCTGGTGGTTTCTGTGTTGAGTTTTCATGTTCTCTCTCTGAGCTGTGGGAGGAAATTGGACTATTTGGAGGAAACCCACAGTCCAAAGACATGCAGTGACATTAATGGGAGGTGCTGAAAACTGTGCGGCATTGTTTATAAATAATTGCACATGGAAAGACAGAAGTGTTGTACCTTGTGTATCTACCCTCGTCCATTGGCCCACTGACAAATTAACATCTTATCATCTTTAATTCCTGTCCATGAACAGTTTCCCAGAATGCTATGCATCAGAGTTCAGTCCAATAACAGTAGCTGAAGAAGGGAAGTTGGAAGGAAGTGTACCACTGGAACATCTCATCACTTGTATACCTGGCATCACCATAGTGACTGCACAGAACGGCTTCAAGGTCATCAAATGGATCCACAACAAACCACCGCCACCCAACGCAGGTACGAGCGCATGTCCAGGACTGTAAACGATAAAGCGCGTTCATTTGATTGCATTACAGAACATTAACTCTGTTCTCTGTGCTCTTTGAAATGCTTTTATTTATCGTTTAGAAATGAATGTCATGTTCTGACATTTAACTCTTGCACTGATGATGATCGATGATATTCGACCCCTTGGGTGAAATCGGCTGCTTTATTGTCAGTAGAGTGGCAGATGATTTATATTTTGTATTAAATAAAATATATTGGTGTTTGCTAGGATTTTCTCCAGAGCAGACGACAGGGCTTAACACAAACTGTGTAATAGTTTTTCTCTCATTTGTTCATGTGACAGATCCTTGGCTGCAGCGCTGCAAGAGCCCAGTTGGTAACCCACAGCTGATCCAGTTCAGTCGAGAAGTTGTGGATCTGATGAAGAACCAACCTTTCTGCCTGATGTCCGTTACCAAGTTCATCCCTGCCTACCATCATCACTTTGCCAAACAGTGCAGAGTCTCTGATTATGGCTATTCCAAACTTTTGGAGCTTTTGGAGGCTGTACCTCATGTCTTGCAGGTTCAATTTCTTAAAATCACATTTTTCACTTTGCAGAAAAACCACTAGGCTACTTTTTATCACCTCATATTGTTTATATTTGGTTGGGGGACAGTTAAGGCATTAACTGCTTGAAGAAAGGAGGGGGGCTGTTGAAATAACAGTTAAACAGACTTGGGAAAAGTAGAGTAACACTTCACTTTTTTAAGATTTAGGAGCGCGAGAGTTGTGCCAACTAGCTTTGCTATGTTAGGTTGTTAGAAACATTTTAAATACTACTATGAGTAAATAAGAAAGGAACTTAAAACAATTATGGATGTCTGAGTTTTTCAGTATTTGTAAATGTATTACATTTCTTCAGATTCTAGGTCTGGGTTCTAAGCGCTTGCTCACACTGACGCACAGGGCCCAGGTGAAGCGCTTTACTCAAGATCTCCTCAAGCTGCTCAAGTTCCAGGCCAGCAAGCAGGTTGTCATCAGAGACTTCATGCAGGCTTACCACTGGTCAGTCACAAGCACCACTTACTGCATGGAGCAGACTGATTTTAGGAGTTTGGGGCAGTACAGGGGTGTCCAACATGCCATCATGGAGTGTTAAATCTCAATTTAATCAGACAGAAATGCATTAAGAGGACTTGTGTGAATTTAGCACGCTTGGTTCGAAATACTGCACTGAGAACCCTGCTTGGGCACCAGGTGCTTTACCCAATCATGACTTTTTATAACTGTGCTCATTATCTTGTACTTTTTATAGATGTTATCTAACAGCTGGTTTAATAAACGTGTTTAATGGTGTTAAATTGTGTGAGCTGGTGACAGAATTAGAATAAACGGAACTTCCGGAAGTTCCTTAAACTTTGAGTGTTTGATACAGTCTGATACAGGCTTGAACCAGTGACCACCTGATTACTAGTCCAGTGCTTTGACTACAGTGGAACCTCGGTTAACGAACGCCCCTGATAGCGTCCAATTCGGATAACGACCAACCATCTCACTAAAAATTTGCTCCGGATAACAATCAAAATTTCGGTTAGTGAACGTCACTACATCAGCGACGTCATCAACACG
>JAOTRQ010000008.1:623293-633433 GCA_028565875.1 Hoplisoma paleatum | reverse complement strand
ACTTCACAAATGTGTATCCCGGTCAAAATGGTATTTTTAGTCGACTATTAGTCGATTAGTTGGAGTAAATGACGACCTCTGGTCAACAAAATCCTTGGTTGTGGACAGCCCTAATACAAACATTTGATTCCGTAATCGAATCTCTTTACTAATCCATAATTAGTGTAGTCAAGGTGAAACTTGCAATAGATGTTTTTAAAAATCAGTGACCAGCTAAATCAGTAAGATTTTCTATTATTTACTATTATTAATTCCTTTTTTTCCAAATATGATTAAAAAACTTAAAGACTTGTTTTAAATTAATTGTTATGATATTATTTATATACACACATGAACACATACACACCATACACTGAATGGAGCGTTAGGAGATACGTTTTCTAGCCAAAGGGGTTCATGTGATTTCAAAATATACTGAATACTGAAAGCATAACATAAGCCAAAACTAGTGTGTTTATATATGTTATCATTTTAAATCAGCTTAATGGGTGCACTTTAACCTGATCCTAATACTGTGGGACCTTACCTAGCATGTACATTTATTTTATGCATAATTTTAAATAATCTTCGAAAATGTCCTTAACGTTTAAGTAGTAGTGGATCGCTATACAACACCACACACACAAACAGTTTACACTACCCGTATAAACTCATTAGTCCAGGTGTTAAAGGATCAACACTGTAATGTCAGTTCTTTGATATACAACCTATACAACACCCACGTCACCTTTATCAGGTGATAAATAAAAACAGCTCTTGTCTTTCATCTTTCTTGAGCATTAAACACACACACACACACACACACACACACACACACACACACACACACACTCAAAGATGCTTTACAAATATGAACATTAGTATTGCCAAAGCTTTGTAATACAACCATACAAATACGAATACAAATACGAAAATAATAATAAAAGTAATAATAAAATAATAATAAAAATAAACACACACACTGTGTACAATACATTGTTTTAAAGTGAATCGAGTGAAATTGCTTTACCACCCTAGAAGTGCAAAACCAGATTTTGCAATATATTATTTATAATTTGCATGAAATTTAATTGGTAAATTATTTGTAACACAAGGCCATGTCATTATTGGTAGTGTAGCAGTGTTAACAAAGGTTTTTAACATTACGTAAATAGATTTGATTGAAAATTATGTTCTTATGACACATTTAATAGATGGTGACTACGACAGATCTGGAACGCTACTCAAGAGCTGCAGTTTTGGACATGCTCTGAGCCGGTCATCTAATTTACCCCTTATCAAACTTGCTGAAATGTTTAAATTTTACCTGCTTCTAACAATAACTTTGTGTAAAATGTTAAATTGGTGATTAATCGATCCCACCAGGTCTATGTAACAAAACCCATAACAAACACTACATCCAAAATGTAAGTTTAAGCTTTAAAGCACTAAAGTCAATTTTAGGCTTTAGTCAAATCGAATGTATTTCTGCTGCACATCTTTCTTGTATCTATAAACTTAAGACACTGATACTAACATATTAACACTTATCAGGTTTATACAATATGGAAGTACAACCAGGAGATGAAAATCATGATTTATGTTTTTGTATTTTATTCATATTTGTATTTTCTGCCTTTCACATTCGGGATCAGCTTCCTCTGGAGATTAAAGTAGCAGAGAATCATGTGGTGCGAGCGTGTAGATCAGGAACTGTTTTCCTTGTTGATTTCAGTGGGCATATGTTTGTGGAAGGTGTCTTCAAGGCTGGCTCAAAGCGTAGAGCTTGGTGAGGAGCTTTGTTCTCTTTCTAAACTCTGTCTCGCTCTGTGAAGTGTTTGAAAACTTGGTGCTTCTGCACGGCTTGTGAAATGCCTGACATCTCACCACACGATTCATCTAATCTCAAAGTGTTTCTCTCACTGTTTCTTTCAAACAAGGGAGAAAAATCTCTGGCGAATCAGATCTCAAAGTGGTCAGAACCAGGTCAGAGACCTCTCTGTAGTGTTAGGAATTCTCGAAATGAAAAGATGTTGTTAGTTTATCAGTGTACACGATGTCTTAGAACGTAATGCAATCATCTATTTATCTACCTACACGATAGCCTGGTCAGGGTTGTGTTGAGACCGTAGACAGATCCTGAAACACTAAGAGAATCAGAATCAGGTTTATTGGCCAATTTTTCGAGCACACACAAGGAATCCGGCTCATGGTGTCAATCTAGTACAAGCCAGACAAACAAATTCTGAAAGAATTCTGAAATCTACTATATCTAAACACAATGTGTAGCTATAGTATAGTTTGTGTACACTTTCTTGTTGCAGCTTTGATTCCATCTCTTCATAAAGCTTTGATTTCATAATGGATTGTCTCCCAGTTTAAATGTACTTTTCACTTTTAAGAAAAGGCATTGTCTCGTTACAAAACAACAAACAAAGAAAAAACAAGGCCGACAGACTGACAAACCTCAGTTAAGCGTGCAGTGGCTGATAAGATCGTGAAAAAACATTCGAAAAATTACTGGATCAAATCTTGAGTCCTTAACAAGGACGGAGGATCTTTCTTAGGTGACCGGGCCAGTTGGCTTCTGCATTGCACCTGGTGATTCCAGGAAATTCTGATCAGTAGCATTGAAATGTGTTCTTAGTTAAGTTGTTAGTGAAAATTAGTTAAAATAGAGAAGTTATTGTGATAGAGAAGATTAGTTAAGATAGAGAAGATAGTATAATATAGAAGACTGGTTAAGACAAATTAGTATTTTACAGAAGATTAGTTAAGATAGAGAAGTTAGTGTGACACAGAAGACTAGTTAAAATGGAGAAGATTAGTTAAGAGAAGTTAGTATAATAGAAAAAAATAGTTAAGAGAAGTTAAAAGACCACGCCACCTGGGGATCTAACCCATTACTACCCACTTAGAAACTATCTCGCCTGAACATCTTTACTACACGCAGCAATTTTTAATCTTTAATGATTTCTGGTCCTCACTTGGCGTGTCTAATCGTCTACGACATGTTTTCTTACACCAAGTTGAAGATCAAACAGGAACATTAAAAGTACATTACGAAACTTTGAAGCAACCACAAAACATGATTATCATCATTAAAATTAAACGGTGAAGTCTAACGCAGACACAGTCTAATACCGCCACTATTACCACTACCACCACGCATCACCAACTTCCAACAGAAAATCATGTTTGTCTTTAACGCTTATGAATTTACCATTACCCCGTCTCACCCACCACAGATCTGGTGTCAGAATTCAAGTTTATTTTGCTTATTTTCTTTAAATTGGTCCTTTTAAGTCTATCCCATTAACAGGGCAGAACACCAGGATGAATGGCTTCTTTTTGCGACTGTAAGAGCGTTAGGAAGCATGTCCGACTTCAAAGCCAGTCTTAAAGCCACACTTTAATTGTATATTCGCCTACTGCTGCTACTCCAAAAGCATTCGATTGTGCTGACAGCACAGCTCTTACCTATCTCTTTACTGTTCTCTCTTCTCTGCTTCATTTCTCCATTCTGATCTTATATTAAGTTCCGGTTTATCTATCTTCCTCACTCACACTCTTTAAAAACTTTTAAATTGTGTCCAACTATTGATTTGGTTTGGGAGTAGGGTCATTTGTGCGTATGATGGTAACACGTAACTCTTAATTGCAGCACTTCTAAAACTGTCCTATAAGTCATATAAAAGCGGTACACTTTTTAAATTGTGATTATTTGTACTTTTGGCTATTTGGTAACTCTGAGCTGAGAATGTTGATTGGTGAGTTGTTAGTTTAACTAACTACTGTTAGTCTAACTAACAACTAAATCGACAGGTCAAGTGTATCATCACAGACCCAAATGATCAAAAGCAGGTCCTACATAGACACTGTGATGGTAAAAACATTTCCTACACACAATAATATATTTATTTATATTTCTTTCATTGGTCTTATTTTCCCTAGTCTTCAGTGTTGATGTTTTTTTTTATTGTTGCCCTCCATCCTACTGCAGATGAAAAGATAAGCACTTCAAAGCCTTGCACCAGCAGTTTAACCCCCAGGCTGAAAGTACAAGTGGACAATACACTAATTGAGGGAGGCGACTGATCACAGGCTCGGTTCAAAGCAGGATGCTCATCCTTTCCCCAGACGACATCCTACAAAACTTCATCACCTTTCATGTACCCATCCCAGCCCCAATTTCACCTGCCTTTGAAAGTGGCTTGCTTTTTTCATCCAGTTAACATCTCATTTTAAACGATCAGGGAATGCTGGACCTGGTTTCTTGCTCACAACATTTATGGTGCTGCTGGAAAAGCATCTGGACTTTCATGATCCATAATTGAGTCATTATTTAAACTAGTAATAATGCTGCATTTTCCATTGAGGTAACTGTCAGTAGCAGTTTACAGAAGGACACAGACTACACCCACCTGGCCAGAGGCTATAAAATATATTACTTTAAATAAAATTGCCCTCATATGTTCATGTTGTTAGGTTCTTACGGTTAGTATTTGGTTGAATCATGATAATTACTCTTTGATATTTTTGCATCATAGTACCTACATTTGCATAGACACAACTGTGTTTACAAGCCGACTTAAACTGGTACCTAATTCCAATATATTTCAATAATATTATATTTCTTTTTAGACAAAATATAGACTTGTGTTGTTTCAACCATCACTTGTTTTATTTTATTCAACTTTCATTCTCAGCCGACGCTTTTATCCCAAGCGACTTACAGTTATAACAGTTATAGCAATAGTGGCAACTTGGTGGTAGTGAAGCTTGAACTGGCAACCTTCTGACCTCTAACATAGAACCTCAAAGGATAGACCATCATTACCCACATAAGCTTTTCTTTGTTTTCTTTTTACAAGAAAAAGCAACATCATCGCAGGAAATTGTAATACTTGAAGTTTATTGTACACAATTACTGTAATTATTATGATCATACTTGTAAAGTTATGCATGAATAAAGGGTTACGGCAACATTGTAAGTGTTCTGATGACCTGGTTGTAATTCATCCCTCTGATCAATGTATGTAAATGTTAATATTTCACATAGTGTGAATTCTCTTTCTGCTTTCTGCTACTAGACATAACAATCATCAAAATATTGCTGCCTAACATCTACACAATTTTATTCTGTATTCTGACATCTTTTTGTCTCTACCAGCATTAACTTTTTCACCAATTTGAGTTGGATCAATCCACACAGGCTAGCCTTCAATCCCCATAAGCATCAACGAGCCCCGGTCACCCATAACCCGGTTGCCAGTTGACACATTTTCAACTATGAACTCAAAACACAGTTGTGGAATTGTATAATTTATTTTATACACTCATAGCAAATTGATGTAGGATAGACATTCTTTAAGTTCTTCATGTGTTCATGCATGTGTAACTTTTAAAAAAAAGTTAAATGAGCATTCTTTTAAAATGATCATTCCAAATGATGATACTAATGTCTAATCATAGTTCAAACATATAGCAAAGTACTAAAACGCCTGAGTCGATTCCAGTCATGCGCGCAGCCCACACAAACACATACATGTGCCTCAAGACAATAAATATTGGTAAAATCTTATGAATAATTGCTTGAATTGCTTGCTGGAATGAGTTCAGATGCATTTTATTTGTTCTGTTGCACAAGGCTCAGATTAGCCCCTGAGTAACCTTGTTTTATTGTTGCTCTATAGTGACTTCTCACCTCCTGTCCCAGGCTTTTCAAACATTTGGGGTCCCCTTGTGAAAATGGCCGGGGCCACTACAGAGGGGTCAGAAACAGGTCAACATCAAAAAAAAGAAAAGAAAGAACGACTGTCCGTAGTGCTTGACTGCCCTGCTTTTCACACTGCTGCCATGAAATGGCCAACAGGTGCATGTTCATGGGTTAGAAACTTGCTTTCTTTATAGTCAACGGCTTCATTCACTGCTTGAGAGAGCTCAGTGTGTTGATTTAACTTTTACAGCTGATGTCAAAAATACATGCTGGCCTACTGTATAAAGGGACTTGTCATGGCAGTCTGAATAAACGGACTACCATTAAAATACACATTTCAGATTGTTCATAAATTAGTGTTGGTTTAAGTTTTACAGCTTATTAACTTGGTAGAGCTGAACAGTGTTTACAACCATTGGTTAATTGACCATTTTAAGAAGATTGACTTTATTTGTCTTTATACATGCAGTACCTGTTGACAGCTTGGACACACCTTCTTATTCAATGTACAAAGTACAATGTACAAAGCTGTCATCAAAGCAAAAAGGGCTACTTTGAAGAATCTAAAAAAAAAAAAAACATTCTGGTTTGTTTAACAATTTATTGTTTACTGCATCATTTCATATTTCGTGCTTCATAGTTTGAATGTCTTTGGTATTGATCTACAATATTATAAATAAAAAGCAGTGACCGAGAAAGTGTCCACACTTTGTGTGTTAGTGTGTACACATGTCAAGGACAACAACATAAATACTGTAAATTTTTTTCAAATTATTCATTTGGAACCTTGGGGGCAGGGTGCACAGTGACCTACTGAATACCTGGAACGAAGAGTAAAGGGATTAGCCCAAGGGCCTAACCATGCCTGCATGGCAGAGCCTTGATTTGAACCCTCAACCTTGTGATCGATAGCTCTAGGCTTACCCACTAGGTTACAAACGTCTTTTAAAGCGCCCTCTGAAACCAGATCACATCTAATGTCATCATGAACAGATTTAAGTATAGAATAGACTATTTTAGTTTTGATAAAAATGATTTTATTAGAATAGAATTGAGACTTTTTATGCATATTATTAATAAATAGAAGGGTCGCCTCATGGAAAGTCCCTGGTGTAGAAAGTTTTATAATGTCATTAAACTATTGTAGCCCTATTAAATTATCAGTATTCAAAAGTCTCAGAGAACATACAATAACTTTAATAGTTTGACTGATCACATATACAATAATCTCTGGAACAGTAATCTCTTTGTTAAAGTTAATGATGAAATTAAGAATTTCCTTTATGTTATTTGGATGGTCAAAAGCAATCAAGTAAGTGACTGAAACACAAGGCACTTCAGTTGTGACCTGTAGACTCTAGGAATCAAAATGGCAACCTTCCGATTACATCTCCAATGGGAATTTTATCATTCAGCTGATTTGAAAACTGTTATGTTATAACCCAAATTGCTGAAAATAATAAAATCAGCTTTGTTACGAAAATCGTACAGAAATTGTAACAATTTTATGTGGAATAAGTGATAAGCTCCAGTTGAAACCCTGACTGTAACACATGGTCAAAGTAAAACACTAAGCCCCCACCCAGCCCAAGTCTTCAATCTACTGGCAACTCAACTTCTCTACAAAGATCCAATATTATAAAACCAGAAACAGCTAATAATATAATGAAAATGGACTGTCCATGTCAGCCATTCAATGAATAAACAACTAAACTACTTTTTTACTTTAAATGTGGACACTGGTGCTACAATAGAAGTTGAATGATTTGAAATTGGCTACTTGTCGTCCTGGAATGAAAATGTTGAGTTATAACATTTGGATTAGGTGTTGTTATAAAATAAAACCATTGATTCTTGAAGTAAAAACTTTACTACTTCATCTGGAAGTTTTTTTTCTGTAAACTTTTAATATGAAAGACAAATTCAGGAGTGAAGGAAATGTTTCTTTTGCTTTTGGACTGGTGTGTTAAGCAAATTTGTTACTTTGTGAACTAAAATTGTACGACTTGCTGTCTTTTTTTTGAGGAATCGTAAGAATGCTACTTTTACGTAGGTTATTCAATATAGATTTAAATGTAACTGCATAATTCTGGTTCAGCTGATGTAAATTCTATAATATTCTCAACGCTTCTATGGTGTGGATCATGTTATCAGGCAGATTTGGTGTAAATTTGAGTATTTAAATATAGCACAGACCTTGTGTTGAACATCAAAGGAACAATATAGGCTTTGAAGTAGCATGGGGTAAGAAGTGCCCCTCTCTCTTTTCTCTTTGCCTTTATCTCTCTTTCTCGCCCTGCCTCTCTCTTTTTAACGATATTAGAGTAAGTAATCCACATTATAACCTTTAAGAACAAACTTTTTGAATTTTAACACTCTCATTTTTAAGACAGCTATTAAATGGACAGGTCCAGTGGTGTCTCCCTGATTTAATAACCTTATAACAAATTCTTAAATGCACACATTATTAAATGAGGTTTCTAGACTATTGTTTATTTAAATACTGGAACATTTTACCAAACTAATATTATGACAATTATTGTTGCTGTTATTATAACAAAAATATACACTAACCTACCTGAGTGATTTAAAAGAATATAGCTTTAAATGGCTAACAAAAGGCCAGTGCCATAATAAAATGATTTTATTAATAATTGATCACTTTAATACCTCTCCACCCGGTTCTCAAGCCCACTTCAATACAACTAGATCATCATTCAATCACTTTTATACCTGGTGCTTTTTGTTACTTAAATGTGGTCATGGATACTATGATGCTAAGACACTTTTTCACTTCTTATCACGTTATAAAGGAAAAAGCCTTCATGTCTTTTCTGAATCCTTGATAAGCTTGTAAAAAACTTTAGAATTTTACTAATTCTACCACCCACTTGAAAAGTGCCGGCAGCTAACAGCTCAAGCATCTGAGTGTTGAATGTTTCAGGGTGATCCACACTTATGTTATTACTTTATAGACTGTATTGGCTAATAAAATTGTAGAATTATAGGACGTGGTTGTTCCAAGATCTGGGAGAAGGTGTGACGTGCTTTGAAGTGCTCTTAGTTAAAGCCTCGTAGCAAAGCTTATTTTTAAATTGCCTGCAGGAGATTACTAACAGTGACAGACTTCAAAACCAAAGAGGTTGTACTATCAAACCCAGGAATGTTGCTTTTTACTGGTCACATGCTTTATTACTCATCCAATAACTTTGTGCTTTAAATAAACTGCACTACATGACCAAGATATTTAAGATTAAATTTAAAATATTGTCTGTGTTAATAATCTATGTTAATAATGACAATTATTCTTATTGTTAATAGTAAAAAAATATATAGAAACGTACAAAAATATGATTAATAAAGGATTATATTGTTTTAATTAGTAGTGGAACAAATACCCGTAGATCACAATTTTAACATTAGTGATTTATTCACTACTTTACACTTGTGATATTTCCAACGGCAATAACATTTGCTGTATTTACACATAATTCATAATTCAATACACATGGTTTTAATTTTAATTATTAATCAACAATATTTTCTGCATGTAATGAACCACATAGGAACCTCGAGATAGTTTGATTAATTGTTGTTATTGTCCAATTACAACTTTATTTCAGATTTCATTTAGAAGCACTATAATGTTGGAACAGAAAAGCACCCTTCCTTTGTTGTTGTTGTTGTTCCTAAAGTGTTGTAAATAGTATATATGTATATGAATATTGAAATAATACGTTATTTATGCTACAGCACAAGTGCCCAGAAGCACACAATGGTGTATATAATGAACAATAGTAAAAAGGTTCATCCCTATATGGCGCCACCTAACGGTAAACTGTTGACTGACCCACAGTGCAGTTGATTTTGAACGGTGCTTTTATCAAAAGGTCTTTGTAAGAGTTTTCACGCTTTGAAATAGACCGGCCTCATCTATTTAATAAACCCAAGGGTTGCCAGATCATTCATCTCTCAAATTAAACCATACACACTTAACTTTATACTTTTTACCAACTTTTGTATTTCATTGTCATTTAAATAATGAGCATTTTGACATGTCCTTATTGTCGTTGGTAAATATTCTTAAATACCACCGACATTTCACTGTCAACTCAGTTCTTTTCTGCGTTCGTGTGACTTTACACTTGATGTAACGTTGTTTAGACGAAAACGAGCACCAATAGTGATCCGGTTTAACTCTTAACGACTTTAAAAGACTTTATTTAGAAAGAAGTCACAAATATAAACCAAAGTGCAACGCAAGTAAGTATTAATAAAGACCTGGCCGGGGTCTCTTGTAGTTGTAATCGGAAATGAAGCGAATCTGGCAACCCTGGTTTCTTTTTCACGCTGACCGTGGAGAGTGTGGAATGTGTGTGTGTGTGTGTGTGTGTGTGTGTGTGTGTGTGTGTGTGTGTGTGTGTGTGTGTGTGTGTGTGTGT
>JAOTRQ010000008.1:606820-616987 GCA_028565875.1 Hoplisoma paleatum | reverse complement strand
GAGAGAGAGAGAGAGAGAGAGAGAGAGAGAGAGAGAGAGAGAGAGAGAGAGAGAGAGAGAGAGAGAGAGAGAAAAAACTTTATAGATCCCTTTGGGTGGTTCCCAAATTGAGGTATCAGGAGCTACAAACAACTAGCTGCTAATTAACATGATAACTATAGCACAATAGTTGGCATTTACTGGTGTCTTAGCCGTAGACTTTTGATCGCAGGAATTCTTCTCGTAGTCATGCTAAAATGGCTAACAGTTAACTTGCTTTTGGGGTTGCTTTATCTTAGGAACAGTTTGTTTGTGCTGTTTACACACAATTCGATTTTAAAACTACTTTAGTATGACAATAAAAGCCATCTAGCCATAGTTGGGATGAACAAAATAGTGATATTTACTCATTATTAATCATAAATCAGTTGTTTATACGGAAATAGAAACTGGCTAACATTGAACTTGCTAGGTGTCAGTCATATGAATGTGTTGTTTTGTTTACTGTGACTGTGAAGGACGAACTTTCGTACGGACATCGTACGGTTAGCTTTAGCAGTTAGTACCTCAATGTAATGTCTTTACTTGAACTCTATGAAGTTATATATCTTGTTTATAATTTGTTAGAATGGTAGAATAGTCTGATTTGAAATTGTTTCTGTTTGTGCTTCTACATCGAAACATTGAGACTCTCTAAAGCAGGGGTCACCAACCTTTTTGAAACTGAGAGCTACTTCTTGGGTACCAACGAATGCGAAGGACTTCCAGTTTGATACACACTTGTGAAATCACACATTTATAATCTTTAATTACATGTAACTATTAATAATGATTATGATATTAATATAGATTATGATATTCATCTATGTGAAGATGCTGATCATGTAAATGATTTCCATGTTGGTGACCTTGGCTTTAAAGCAATAAACCAAAATACATCGATTATTCTAGCTTTACTCAGTCCTGAGCTTTATGAAATTATTGACTATACATAAATAAGCATTCATTGTCCTTGAATCTATTATTTCTCAGCTTTTAGTTTTCAGACTTTAGACAGATTTGCATCTTAGTTCAAGATCAAGTCAAAGAACTTAAATGTAGTTGGTTGGTGGGTGTAATTTCAAGTCCCATTCTTTTTATGAGCTTATATCTTATTTATGGCTTTACTTGGACTCCAGGGAGTGCAGAGGTGCCAACTTCAAACATTACCTTAGCTTACAAACCAAGCTTTTGATGTTGATAAGATCTGAGAAGTAGCTCGATGGTGTTGCCAAATGAAGATGGCGAGCACATATGTGCATGAGAGTGAGATTTCAAAGACAGTATTAAAATTCGAGATAGTTCAGACTCTCAGAGATGGAAAAAGCGACTGGTTAGGAAGTATCCGGCCAAAAGAATGCTTAGTTTAGGATGAGATGAGCACCGAAAATCTTTAATGTATAAACAGCTAATCACTGTCATTATGACCTGAGTGACTGAATATTTTTGAGACTAGAAAATGAGTCTCGTGTTTCCTGATAGTATCTTTGAGTGTTTTTAAAATTGCAGCTGAAATACTTAAAGGCTCACAGATTAGATACAGCAAAGCTTTTGGTTTAGTGTAAAAAGTGAATTATCTTAAACATGTGTTAAGATCGGTTCAGTAGTTTGCTTCCTTTGTTGGCACTCTTAGTAGGGGAGTGTGCTAAGGTTGACATTGGCTAGTGAAATGTGGCCCCTGGGGTCCCATTCGGGTATTTAAGAAGCTAATGCAATAAGAGAAACTAAATTACCTGGAGTACAGGCATCGGTAAATGGATCTGTGGTTTATACCAACATGTGAGCTTTTAGACAACAATAGGATTGCATATTGCGTCCCAATGGATTCAGCATTTCTTCCTTCTAGTGTTTCAAGTATAAAAAAAAACCCAACGCCATATTTAGACAACCATGTTCCTCAATAATTTTCATAAAGATCTCGGTTTTGTTTGTTTCCATTAGAGATGGAATTCCACCATACAAGATGGGCACAAAGAAGCAGCAACAACGAGAGATGCACCGGAGTGTAAAGATGAATGGACAAGTCTCACTCCCTCACTTTCCAGTAAGGCTTGTTTTTCTCTCCCTTTGCCAGATAGGTCTCCACCCGGGGAATGGGGTTTTTGTGTCCCCAAGCTCGTGTTTTGACAGAATATCATATTCTTCTACTCATTTTCATATAAAAGAGTACAAATGAAAGCTTGGATTAGCATATGATTTTTTTCTTCTCTTTCAACCTCCCTCAAGTATATCATAGAAATGACCCTACTGCCTTCGCCTCCCTGCTGTTGTTTGAAGATTAAAGTTCCAAGATTTTTGATTATTGTGCTGCATATATCATCCTAATATTTGATACCAAATGTTTAAAATGTCTTATCTTTCTGCCGACCGATAGTCTCAATCTATGAATCAAAACCACAGTCATTCTTGTTAAATGTCCATGTTTGAACGACTTTACTTACGTCCTAAACCTTGATTCAGTTGGAATTTCATTGTCCTTATACAAACGATCCTTGTCCCTTAAGAAATGCTTTAACTTAAGTATCAAATCTTCTGTTTTTAATTTTCAAGTTTGCTATTCTAGTATTAAACGTACCTGGTCCTGTAACTACTGTCCCAGGTTCCCATGGGTCGAGTTCACTACGCTAAATAAAACACATGATGCATTATTATCATAGTATAAACGTGTCATATTTATCTCGTTCCACAGTTTCACTTTTGAACATTTGAAATACTGACAAGACTAAGATTACCCTTTAAATGTATTTTAAGTTAGCTTTATCCAAAATGCTAAGACACAGATAGCTTACAACGTTATTGAGCTAACAACTCAATCCCATAAGTCAAAGGAACAGTCTAGGTATGATCACAGCTGGACCGTCATCACTGGTTACCGTTTCACTTTCATATAAGTGATGAATAAACTGGAACTGGATCCCAAAATTTTTCCAGTTTCTATTTAGACCTGGTCCAGTTTTTTGGTCATCTGTTTACCGATCAACATCTTGATCGGTTCTCCAGACTCTATTCTGAATACCTGAGTTTTGCCTCCGGTGTTGTAATGCGGTACAGTGGGGGGAGGGGTTGTGGGGTCAAGTGGTCAGGATCTGGAAGTGAGAGCAGGAGTCGATTCTCGGCTCCTTTGATCAGAGGCTGAATGCAGGCGGCTTGTGTGGCTTCTTTGGTGACAACCTCCAGCCGAGATCCCCACCCCCTGTTCTCTGTGTGTTTTTGTCATAGTGAACCCCCCACCACCCCTGATTCTACCACTTCTCAACCCCAGCTCTATCTGATCTCCCCATGGTGTGGTGTGTGGGGTGTTATGGTTTTGTTAGAGTACCACGTTCGTGAGTTGTGTTGAGGATCCGATATGGTTGGAAAACTTGGTTTAGATTAGGTCACGACATTTCTCAGTGAATGCTGACTACATTCAAATAAAACAGTATTACAAAAGAAAACAAACATTATTACATAGATGGATC
This sequence comes from Hoplisoma paleatum, assembly GCA_028565875.1. Lineage (NCBI taxonomy): Eukaryota > Metazoa > Chordata > Actinopteri > Siluriformes > Callichthyidae > Hoplisoma > Hoplisoma paleatum. The sequence continues at coordinate 613,508 of JAOTRQ010000008.1, read as the reverse complement.
TTATGATGATTGGTTGTTATTATATTATTACTCCTATTTATTATATTAATTTGAATTTGTTTCATTGGCATTATTATTTTAACTATTTTAAACGTTCCGATTCTAATTCAGTTTTATTTTAATTTGAAATTTCATTCATATTATCACTGAGTGCTTTGGTTTGCTTTAGGGCACTGTTTTGCATGTTCTTCTCATGCCGTAATCTTTTGATGTTATGTTATCTAACCCTAGAATATAATGCCGACCCCCTGTGTTGAGACTTTATTCCTGTTTTGGGGATGCCACTGTGGCCCCTGACCATGTTGAATTGGTCGATGCTAATGAACCGATCAGTCAATATTCTAATCTTATCTCTCAGCACCAAGTTGTGACTTAGATAATAGTGTATAAACAGGAAATAGGACAAAGCTGTTTTCAATTCTCGGGAGGTTTGATGAAACATATCCAGGAGGAGCACCCTGTCCTGACGTGGATGATTCAGACAGGAAATAGATGGTTTTCTATTCCTCTCTGATCTTCGTCCACCCTCTTTCCCTCTTCTCTGCTCTTCTTTTAATTTTGTTTTTCCTCTTTTACTGTTTTTTTTCTGCTTATATGGCTCTTATTCTGGGATTTAAAAGCCTGTGTCGCACCCCCACCCCATTTCACCCCCGCTCCTTGCATGTGTTTGATGTTTGACAAAGTTTCTTTGAAGCTGACTGACTTCAGAGCCTCCATGCTGACGGCATGGGTGTGTGTGTGTGTGTGTGTGTGTGTGTGTGTGTGTGTGTGTGTGTGTGTGTGTGTGTGTGTGCTGGTCCAGCTCTCTTGCCTAAGGCTGCCAGTACTTTCAGCTTTTGGCACTAAATAAGAAAAAGATGTGAGCAGATGAAATAGATTTAAGAACTAAGTGAAAAGCGGGAACTTAAGACAGAAGTGTTTATAAACATAAACGCTTTTATTGAATGTACAATTAATATTACTGGTCCGCCGGATTATCTCAATCCACTTGTCAAGCTGATTATGTCCTTGTGAGAACAACCGCTGTGGAATTGCTGTTACGAAATTCATTCAGACCTTTGTTTTCATTTTTACCTTTTTCACTTGTAGAGGACGCAGCGATTGCCCAGGGAGATGGCACCGGTAAAGCCGTCTGAGTTTGCGGCGGAACTGATCGCCCGTCTGGAGAAGCTGAAGCGGGAACGGGACACTCTCAGCTCTCTAGAGGAGAGACTTCAGCAGATACAGGAGGTAAAAAAATCATATTATTAATGGTAATTGGTCCAGTGCTTAACACGAGTTTGTATGTTCTCCCCGTGTCCCGTTGGGTTTACTCTGGGTACTCCGGTTCCTTTCCACAGTTCAAAAACATGCATTCAAATCTCAATAAATAAAATAAAATATTCAGAATCAGCTAGATCGGAGAATATTAGGATCAAAACTTGGAAATCCTAAACTAAATGCCAGTCAAATTAATGCAGAAAGTGTACATCCATGCAAGACAACCCAAATACACACACACACACACACACACACACAGTCTTTGCAGTGCCCCACGTACTCCTCCTGCCCCACCACACACACGTCGGCGTTGAGGAACCGAGTAAAGTACGATTCAGCTACAAGCCACTGATGCACTTCTGCATTCATATCATCACATGAACATCTTCTTCCCTTTAATGCTTCTTTGGTACCCAAAGAGGTGCACTCTCAGCACTCTCAGCACATTGAAGCAAAATCCAGATTTGAAGTGCTCAGACATGACCAATACTCTTACTAATCCTCCCACCTTCCAGTATTCTCAGCCTACTATGTACGAAAGTCGGTTCTGTGTGTCGGAAATAGATCCACTGTGATATATCATCTGTGTTTGCTAAAGTTGGGTGCAGAACACACACCCGCACCTCATCATACTCATCATACTTAATTATCCAGGGATGAAAGGCCTCTTTTGAGGCGAGACCTGAGGGCAGCTCTCCGGTTAAGTGCCCAAACCTAACCCTCTCAACCCTTTAAACCATATGACCTCTGATCTCTGAACTGTGTGCCCTTCTGGCAGGCCTTTGGTAGAAATGGCTCCGTCAGGTCGCTCAGATCTTTCGCGTGCTTTATATCTAAGATCCGAGACTGACAGGGCCTTTTTGATCACAGTACTGTAGTGATCTTTTTGATTTTACTCTTTAAATAGCTTCTCCATGTTATTTAGAAGATATTTAAGATATATTAGCGTCTGCTAATTACGGTCAATCACAATTACAGATTATAAAACTATAGAAACTGAAATGTAACTATGTAAACATGTAAATATGTACACGTATCTATCTGTACATATAATTCTTATTTTAAGAAGTAACATCTAAAGATAAAAAAGGTTAAAAACTTCTATCTATCCTACTTGATGGACAGCATGTAACCCAAATCCCTGTGCTGTGTTTATATTTAGGAAGAAGAGCGAGATGAGAGTGACTTAATGACTGTCGCCCCCCAGCAGCCTCCCCAATCGCTCACCCTCCTCTCTCCCGGTTTGTGTGAAGACGACCCCCAGGCCATCCTGGACGAGCACCTTTCCAGGGTCCTAAAGACTCCCGGATGCCAGTCCCCTGGTCTTCCTGGCTACTCGCCCCGTTCACGTTCCCCTGAACATCACCATCAGCCCCATCAGAGAGGCTCGCACTGTTCCATCCCTGCCAAAGCAGCCCCGCCTCTACCTTCCACCAAGCACATCCATCACCACTACATCCACCACCATCACACAGCTTTACCCAAGAGCAGGGAGCAGATGGAGGCCGAGGCGGCACATCGGGTGGCGCAGTGTCTGGGTTCGGATTATCGTTTCCAGAGGTGTCACAGTCCAGCCGACGCCCAGCCAAGGTATGTCTCATACACCCAATTTATTTCAAGTGTCCCTCTAGCTAGAATATTCAATTCTCCAGCTAAAATATTTTTGTTTTGTCTCTCCAGCACGTTGTCCAAGCGTCCTAGTAAAGTCAGCGATGGACAGAGTGCCTGTCAATCTAGGGAGGAGGAAAGCATCTCACCTCTGCTCCCTGCAGACGGTGTGGTTCGATCCCACAATGTCTGGCAGTGGATCCTGGAGAGCGAGAGACAGAACAAGCACAAACCTCACAGGTAAATTTTAAGCATATCAAATTTTATATTGAACAGAATCCTTTTTAGAACCTGTTGACAATTTTTTTATTCTTTCTTTACAGTTCACAAATTCTGAAGAAGACACATCCAAGTGACCCATCCTCCAAGACGCCATTATGGGGTGGCGGAGGGCTGCCTGGTAATGCAAGAACGCACCATCCTGCTCACCCATTTATTCAGGACCCTACTATGCCCCCTCTGTCCCCACCAAACACTCTCACCCAGCTCGAAGAGGCATGTCGAAGACTGGAAGAAGCATCCAAACCAGCAAAACAACGGTAAACAACCAAGGAATCCGCTGATATATATATAAATGTTGTTCTTTGCCTGTAAAATAACCCAAATTGTTAAAATCAGATGGCGCTAAATCCAGATTATAACTACTTCTCATGTTATTAGAATCAATAATATCTGTGTAGATAAATAACCATTTATGTGTATTGTAAAGAAATGTAAATAGAATAACGTTTTTTATCATTTTACGAGAACCCATGATGGCACTAAGTCATAAATGCTTTTCATTTAAGGGGCACTCTAGTCAGACAGGGTCCGAGTGCTTGTTATGTTGTAATAATGTGAAGCATTTTTTAATAAAAAGCAGTCAAGCTTTGTACGATTAATAAAAACAATTCGTTTCTTAAATCCACAGGCACCTTGTGTCCAGCCTACAGAGGGATAAAGTGCACCTGTCCATTTTCCCTGGCAACAGCGCGCCTGTCACCGGCCCGGTTCTGCAGATGGATGAGTATGTTCATCATTTAAATGTTACCAGTACCTAAGCAACGTAGCGTATGAAGTATAAACACTTTGAAAAGTATACTGTCGCTTCTGTTCAACAATAAATACAGTCGGGGTGTGTAAGAGAACAAACGCTTTAAAGCGAAAGTTTTTTTAGCTTTAACAAGCCTTGAAATATTTTTGTTCCTCATCTTGGTGTGCTGCGGTGCTGTTTGATGTTGGGCCATGGCCACCTGACAGTCAGTACGCACACACACAGCCTCTTCTGAGCTTTAATTGGCTGACCTTTAGCCAGCCAGCTGTCTTGGGGCGAACCATCAGCATCTGAAGCAGCTTTAACAAAGCCCTGGAAGTGAATGAAAAGCTTCACAGCTCTTTCGGGGGTTTGCCCTTTGGCCACCCCAACGACACATGTCGGTCCAGCCGGTCCGTCCGAGCCTGCCACCGCACCGCTGCGCACAGGTTGAGCCGGACCATGAGGACATGAGCGCGGGGGGGAAGGTAGCCCTGAATCAAAAGAGCGGCGGGGTTTTGATTTGTGAAAGGCTCAGGCGCTGACACAAAGGCCCATCATCCATCAAACTTAGAGCCATATCACGCTGCACAACAGCTCCCTGTGGCCTAATCACACAGTACGGCCCTGAGAGGATCTACACCAGCGCTACATGATTAGATTAGCTTTCGGTTACACGTTTACTTAAGGATGAACAAAGTGTAGCAATTCATAACATATAACACTGTATTGTTCAAGAAGCATATAGTAATATAGCACTTATTCTTGTTCTGACCACTTTGTTTTGACCTAAATAAACCAATATACCTCTTGAATCTATCACAATTCTGGTGCGATTTTGATTTAGTCTCATAACGTATTATATATATTATGTCTAGCATGTTGCATTCGATCAGTATACAGATTCATTTTAATGTAAAGACAAAGATGTTATAAGTGGCTAGTACTGTTTCTTCATTGCAAAATGACCGTAGTCCTTTTTTTGTGGAATCTGGAGTCTGTCTTGGTTTTCCACAAGAACTCCAGTGTCCTCCTACATTCCAAAAACACGCAGCCAGGTAAATAGAGAAGCTAAATTGTCCTTATAGGTACCAAGCCACTAAAATGCATAAACCAGTGTGAGTCTAAATAAATAGAGAGGGTTGTGTCAGGAAGGGCATCCGGTGTAATTCTGTCAGGGTGACCAGTCGTAACAGGCACAGCTAATAGAAGAGGTTTTGATAACAAAGACAAACTCTTCTTACAGGATTTCGGATGGTCCTCTGATTGTACAGATAATTGGATGAAGTACAATTATGTTTTAAAATCGAACAGTTGGATGATTGTATGGTAGCTTTGTGACATCATCACTAAGACGAAATGCTGCTTATATTAAAGTGACAAATTGATAGTCAAGCTCGGATCAAATCTAATCCATAAATAAACACGACCCCCAAATAAATGATTTTGTAATATGCTTCCCATGCTCTATAATCTCATGCAGGATCCTTAAAAGTTGCTTTGCGATGACGTGTTTTGTAGGAAGTGCTGTAGAAATATATTCGACTTGACTCCTTGAGGCAGGTGCCTGCACTAAAGCAGGTGATGAAAGCTTGATGTATAGCAATCCTGTTTTCACATTTGTAACCTTTATCCATATTTGACATCCACAGGTGGAAGGATCAGCTGCGGCAAAGTTCCGGACACTCTGGCGCCCCGTCTGGTTCAGAACTGGTAGTAACGTACTTCTTTTGCGGGGAAGAGATTCCTTACCGCCGGCTCATGAAGATGCACAGTCTTACTCTTGGCCACTTTAAAGAACAGCTAAGGAAGAAAGGAAATTACAGGTAATTTGTTACTTTGTTTTACATTTTTTAAACATGAAATTTTTCATAGTCGGATTATTTTCCAACTATTTCCTATCTATGCACTTTTGGTTTGTTGATTTATGTAGTGCAGAATGTATGGAGTTAATTCTACAATAGCTGGAGAAGTCCAAGCTGCCAGACAATATTGATACCAGATGTGACGTCAAGCACATTCTTTTCTCTCTTGAGTTTTTTTGTGCAAACTTTTTTGGCTCTATGTCTCTCTTCATCTTTATGATTCATCTGCTTTCTTCTGCCTTGCTTGGGTAGGTGGTTCCTGTCTGAGGTGTTATAAGATAAAATTCTTTCCTTTAAAGAAAAAACCGTAGCAGCAATTTAAAAGCCGCCCGTCTCTGCCAAAGTTCATAAGAAGCGTTTACATATGGCGCTTTCTTGCAGATTTCTGTATCTTTGTACTAATAAACAGAAATGCTAAAAGCATCCTATATTATATAAGACATCGACGGTTTCCGAACTCCAAACGGAGAGAAAACAAGTTTACTCACATGTTGTTTGTGTGAGCTTCTCAGCCTTTACCCATAAACCCAGAACAGTGTGTGGAATTCCAAAGCTGCCCCACACATGGGGCGAGTCAGGCATTTTTCCATTACAAAGCCAATCATTAAATCTTCCCTGCTGATCCCTGCAGCCTTTAAAGAGACCTCAGATCATTAAGAGCTCAGTGGAGAAAAGGGCCCCGACTGAATGCTCACTGCTGTCTTTGTGCCAGGGTTATGTGACCTTTGATCTTTAAAACACTCTGGAGGTCACGGTGAAGCTATCTGGGTTTTTACTGGCCGAGCCTACTGCACGTATCGCTCGCACCATGCAGGGATTTGTTTTGTTTATGTATCTGCTATTCTTTTGGGGTTTCTTAGATCAAAAGAGAATGTGTGTGTGTGTGTGTGTGTGTGTGTGTGTGTGTGTGTGTGTGTGTGTGTGTGTGTGTGTGTGTGTGTGT
>JAOTRQ010000008.1:569342-581857 GCA_028565875.1 Hoplisoma paleatum | reverse complement strand
TGTGTGTGTGTGTGTGTGTGTGTGTGTGTGTGTGTGTGTGTGTGTGTGTGTGTGTGTGTGTGTGTGTGTGTGCATGCAGTTGTTTGTACTAACTGATTTCCATGTTCAGGGCTGTTTCTCCTGGGAGCTCAGTGCAGACTCGGCCTCCATTCTGGGGTGGAACACACACCCTTTGGCGGATCTCAACTCCCCCACATCCCTTGCTGCAATTAGACCATGTCGTCCACGCTGACCAATATCCATCAACTGTTCAACATACAGATTTGGTTTACGGTATACACTCTCGCATGAACAAAACAGGCCAATCACTTCTGTGCTTTATACACACAACAAAATTATTCCTCCACAATTTCCCCAAAATTAAAATAAATGCATTCTAAAAAATGGGTTAAAATGTATTGTCATGTACAGTAGCATTTAACATGCTTTACGTAGTCAGATATGCGTGGACCTTGCAAGTATTGAATATCTTAAGTGAAGATATGGGCTTAAATATCTCTAAAGGACCATCCGGGCCTTATTACAATAGAAATGTTAAAAACATAGTAACTAAACTTGTCTTAATACAACTCTTCTGTGCATTTTTTAGACCTGAAGACTCCTACCTGGACATGCTGTGGAATAGCACTGTTGATTTTGTCTGTCCTCTCCCCTGCAACGGGTAAGAGAATCCCCTTCAGGGCACTTTCTGTATCTGCTCATAATGCCAGAGCCACAGGAGTGGCTACATGGGTTCCAGGGTCCCCATTGGCTCCAACTTCTACAGCCTTTCTCATCTGAGGGACCTTCAACATCGGGGCAGTCTGCTACATCATCACATACCTGTTACCATGTATTGTGAAAAAAAGATAATGTTGCTGTGTCAGTAGAGTATTTATAGCGTATTCAAGAAAATCCACGAATGCACTGTAATAAGAAAAATGGTTTGTCTATTTTAGAAAATAGAACTGTACTGTGTTATATATAATATATATTATATATAACACATATACAGTCATGCATTATTCGATTTTCTCAGATTTTTTAATACAAATTGCTTTGTCAGCATTGGTAATACTTGTCAAAGTCTTGATACAAAACCCGGACATACACATTTAAATGGCACACATGATCCATCCAGGCAAGTGAACTCAGGACAGATGTGAGAAGTATCATCGCCAGTTGGACCAGGAGTTGTACTGGGCTTATCTGTTTTGAAAAAGAAAAAGTCAATTATAATCATCTGCCATTGTTCTAAAACAAAATTTCTTTCTGTTCTTAATTAACGTATATTTATTTGCAATGATGGACACTATAAATTATACTGTAAAGTCACATATAGAGTAAGAGGCATTGTTATAAATATATATGTTTATGATTAGTTGTTTATATATAATTATTTTATAGTTTATTTAATGTCAGATTATATTTTTGGTCTTAATCAAGGGTCCCAATAGTGACAACAACATAAGATTTACATAATATTTCACTTTCATTCATCAGACAAGCTTGACCTGAGGGACGCAATGAAACCAACGCAAAGTTGACAGTGAATCTTTAAGGATGAAAAAAAAATCTGGAATGACCTCTATATGACAAACGTTCTTCTCTAAAAATCTTACCACAAAGCAGTTCATCCTCTCCTTTGGGACAGTCTGGAATGCCGTTACACACACGGGATATATTCACACAAGTTCTGTTATCACATGAGAAGCTGCCAGGACAGGGTGGAATTCGTGTAGACCCTATCATGCAGGAACATCACGCAAACATTTAGAACAACCATCCAAGAATTAAATTGTACCATCCTAAATAATAGATTGTGTAAGTAATGTGCACTACTCGCATAAATGTCTCACCACAGTTGTCCACATTTTCATCAGATGCATCCCTGCAGTGTGGTGTTCCATCACACAGATGGACATGCTGAACACACTGGTCTCCACTAAGACACAGAACCTGATCAGGTTCACAAACCCGAGCACACTTCTTCTCATCGCTTCCATCCAAACAGTCGGTCTCTCCATCACAGCGCCAAGCAAGCGGCACACACTGTCCATTCAAACAGCCAAACTCATACTGGTCACAATCTAAAACACAAAAGAGGCAGTGTCATATGAAAAAAATCTTCTACATTAAAAATTGATTCCCTCTATATTAGAAACTGGGATCATTGTAATTATAGTCAGTCGAGTGTTGCTAAGATTACTTCAAAAAGGTATTATATAATAAACCTTGCCAAAGATATGTGGACATCATTCCGTATCATTACGTGATAACATGTTCAGCCCCATTAACGGCTATGTTAGAAATCAGCATTCAGCAGTCAGGAGACCGTGATCTTCAGTTGCAGAGTAGTTTATTAACACATACAAAGTATGGGCACAGCTTCGAGGACCAACACAAATCTAACTAGACTTAGAAAATGGAAGGTTCGTTAACTTTTCTAAATGGAGTATAAAAAGAAGGAGGAGGTGGTTTAGGGGAGTTAGGGTCAAAAGATGTTCAAATACAGTATCCGGGTCGAGGGTCAGGATACCGAATGTGGGCATTAAATCAAATTCAAATTTTATTTGTCATTACACATATACAGGAGTGGGGTACAATGGGGGTACAGTTCATTGAAAAGTTTCTTTTCACATATCCCAACTTGTCTGGAAGTTGGGGGTCAGAGCACCCCCGGGACCCAACAGTGGCTGTGTAGCAGAGCCTGGATTTGAACCCTCAACCTTTGGGTTCACAGCCCAACACTCTACCCACTAGGCTACACTGTCCCCACACTGTGCACGTTTGGTGGCGCATAGGCTGTATGTACCTGGTTCACGTCTACGTGGGTGCAAAAGTTTATATCTGCCATTAGCCTGGTGTTGTTCTCTGGCCAAATAGTAAAGAATTTACAGATGTGCAGTAAATGTGTCCTCTTTCGTTTTCAGAATTCAAGTTTGGTAAAGCTTGCATCCTCATTGCAACGGATGTGGCCTCACGTGGACTAGGTCAGTATTTCCACAGACGACCTCCTCAATGAGTCGTCTTTTTATTTAGACAAAGCCCCTAGGAATAAAATCCAGACACATTGTTTTACTTTGAAACACAAGGGATTTTGCTTTCTTTAACTCTTCTTTATGCATTCTGAGTTTTTCTCACCTAAAGGTGCAGTCTTTGTGGCAGGGCCTAGGCATGACAAGCCCCAAGGCCGGCAGAGGGGGAAGGAGAAGTGGAAGTGAGCGACTGGCGGCCACCCAGTCGCTTAGAGAGGTGAAATTTATTAAAGGCTAAAGTGTCCGAGCTTAGCTCTGTGTGCCAGTAACTCTTATTAAGGCAGTGTGGCTGAGCCTTGGCTAATGATAACCTGGTTGTAATGATTCCCATCTGTTCTCCGTCCATGGAATATCCTAGAAACCACACCTTTACGTAACACAGTTCATCTAGCGTTCATCTTTCTGTCTCAAACTACCTGTAAGGCTTCGTTGCTGTCTTATTTGCCTCGCATGCAGTCTGAAACGGTGCCGTATGTTAAGTGGGTGCGTGTTTGAGATAAGTAAAGATCATTGACTTTTGGAGCTTGTCGACGCAGCGGAGTTTACAAGCCGTAACTTAAAAAGGATTCGTAAATCAGTGCTGGTGTTCATGGAACCGAGAGAGCAGTTTTCAACCTCCTGTATCAATTGGTAAGACTGGCACATGTTTATAAAAAAAAAAAAAAAAAAAAAAAAAGAGGCTCTGGGACACCTAGGCAGAGGAGCAATAATGTTCTAAACTTAAAACGAGCATAAATCGACAGCAGTGGCTATCCAATTCCACGTCCGAAGTTCCTCCCTTGTCTGCATTTTTCATTCTTGTCAAAAAAGTCATGTCGAGACCTGCCAACGAGAGACATTTATCAAGTGAACACTGGCTTCTGGGAGCATCTTGCCTAGACGGGACTGTGATGAGGGATTTTGTGGTTGCTCAATAATAAGCTCTAACAAAGAAGGGGGAAGAGGCAACTAAGTTCTTTGGCTTGTTTGGGTCCCCACACATTAGCCACTGTCTGTTTGGTATGGGCAAGACGGCAGTGTGGCCTTGATTAGCTAGCTTCTTATGAGTGTGCTAAAGCAAAAAAAATAAAGCCTCAACCGGACGGTCCTGCGTGTGTTTCGGTACACGGGGCCGTCAGAGTGGCCCTACTGCGTTAGAAGCGTCTGGATGTCACTTGACAATTTGTGGGGAGTTGGCTGCATTGGGAAAGGACTAGTGTATGCATACTCCTTAATGGTAAGCAGTTTATTCTTCTGATATTAATAACCTTTAGTGGGAGGGAGGTGGACAAGGGATTCATTTTCTGTTGTAGTTTTGATTTTATTTTGGGCTTAGTGTCAATGGAGTGTGCATCCTTTCTCTCTTCCCAGGGTAGTTTTCCCATCTGTAGCGAATTCATTTTGCATTTGTGCCCTAATGTTACTCTGTCTCTTCCAGCCCAGGTAAGTATTGATTAACTGTCTGATTATGTTATTCTTTGCTAATTTGTTTCTCTTCGGTGTGGCCATTGTGGCGTACAAAAAAAATTGTCGCCGCATTTTCTTTCTTCTTTTTTTTTGCCACACTGCAACACTTTACAGATGTGGAGGATGTGAAATTTGTCATCAATTATGACTACCCTAACTCCTCTGAGGACTATATCCACCGAATCGGGCGCACGGCCCGCAGTCAGAAAACTGGCACGGCCTACACCTTCTTTACGCCCAACAACATGAAGCAGGCTAATGACCTGATCTCTGTCCTGCGAGAGGCTAATCAGGCAATCAATCCTAAACTCATTCAGATGGCAGAGGACCGAGGAGGTGAGAAATCATCATAACAAATATTTTATTATTATGAAATGTTTTTTAAATTCTGTTATGCCGGGTTATAATGTGTAACTATTAGGGATGTAACGATACACTTAAAATAAAGGATTCTTTTCTCTAATGTTTTATTGCTGAGGAAGAAGTGAACAAGTACCAAAAATACTAGATTCATGTTTTTAAGTGAACTGATTTTGTATTGTTTCTTTCGGCGTCGTTACATTTCGGTTAAGTGTTGGAACACTTGACTAAAAAAAAACTCGTTTTCTTTGTTGCAGGTCGTTCCCGAGGTGGTCGAGGAAACTACAAGGATGAGCGGCGGGACCGCTTTTCTGGCGGGGGTAGGAGAGATTATGGTAGCTATAGAGATAGTGAGAGGGGTTACGGTAGTGGACCCAAGTCACAAAATGGCAGTTACAGTGGTGGCGGCAACTACAACAAAAGTAACAGTGGTGGCAGTAACTACAATAACCCAACCCAAAGCACTTTTGGGAATCAGAACTTTCAGAACCAGTCATTTCAGGGAAATCATCCCCCCACTCAGAATGGAATGAACCACCCTCCTTTTCCATTTAACCCCCCGCAACAGCCCCCTCAACCCATGGTGCCCTACTCGATGCCTCCTCCTTTTCCTCAGTAGAGTTGAATCCAACTGAATTGATAATATATAGAAGTAACTTGGCTTACAATGTTTATGATTATTACATTTATTTGTATATTATTATAATTTTGTGTTCATTTAGTGAAGAAACAGGTTACAGGATTTGTTTTTCTTTACGTTACATTCCTTGGTAACTTTTTTTAGGCAGTGTATGTTTTTGGTTTATGTTCTTTGAAAGTAATGTTTACAATGCTTTACTGAGGACCATTCGTTCTTAAACACTCACAATAAAGAAGGAAAATTATTTGTTTGTGGTTTTATTTTCATAAGTAACATTGTTTCATGTGCAAAAATTATTAAAACGGACTAATGTAAATTTGCTTTGTGAGTACAGAACATGAACTCTGTCAATGAACAAATTTTAGTGTGGCTACTTAGTAATTACACTGTTATAATGTATTGTATAATGTATGAGGCATTACAGACCCAACCAAAATGTCTATTCCAGTCTACTTCACAGAACAATAAATTTCATTCTGTGTTGCCTGTAAAATGCATAATTTTAAACAAATAACAGTTAATGTTTGTTTCTCATTCACTCACTTTCTTAGCCGGTCTCAGCATTTAAACTGGTGAAAGGCACCGAATTGGCCTGGACGAGTGTCGGTCCATTTCACACACTTTCACTAATAAGGCAATCCTACATGACTGCTATGGTAAACTCCAGACAGAATGGGCCCAGACTCGTCCATTTGTGGATCAAACCTAGTACTGTGTCTGGATATGAGACGTTGTAGACATATTATTAATGAAATGTCTTGCAATCTGAGTGGCGGCGTGAAATCAGAATCTGTTTATTATTGCCATTGTCAATGAACAGGATTCACAGACTAGGAATTTTCTTCGGTGTAAAAGGTGCAGATATAGATTATATATATATATATAAAGAACAAGAACGCGGAACAAGGAACAAGGTAACATATGTGCACCAAATGAATACAATACAATACAATACTGAACAATAAACAGCAGTTTGAAAAGTGCAATTTAAAACAGTATTTATTTGACTGAGGTAGTGTTTTGAGGTGACGTGGTTCTAAGTGTTCAAGAGTCCTACGGCAGTGGGGATTAACATGCATTACTGCTGTAGTTAACGGGCCCGCTAAGTGAAAGTTGTGGGCCTGAAATGGCCCCCAGGCCATTGTTTGATGAATGTAATAGTCAAAGAAGCTTTGTTTGTCAAATCTATATTACAAGATCTGAAATGCGTTCTTCTCCTACAGGGAGAGAGGTCGCAGCGAATTTCACGCGCCGCCTACAGACAGAAAAATGAAATGACACATCGGGAAAGTTACTTATATGTGGAAATATGGAAATAATGTACACGTTTCCTTATTCTTTTACAGGTTTGATTCGTTTTGAGTAAAGGAGGTCCGGTTGCTTGTTTACAGGCCTGTTTATTTAAGTGTAACATTATATGAATGTTATTTACCTTTTAAAAACTTAGTAAATAACTGGGCAGAATAACATTCTACATTTCCACAGCTGAATTAGAACATTCAGAGAAAATTATTTCAAATATCCTCAGTATATTTCAATTCAACTGTTATAAAATATTAAATGTAATGGGGTAATCTTCTTTAAACCCCCTCATAACTAAGAGAAAATGGTAAGAAAACCTGACCAAAGAACATCCCCACAATCAAAATGTAATGTTTTAGAAAGGTTCTTAAATAATTTTGTTAGCTGGGTATGAACAGTAGCCATTCAGTCTAAATGCAGAATTTAGGATCGGAAAGCCTGACAAGTTCCCATAAACTGAATGAATACATGAAATTAGGTTCACTGGTACTTTAATAAATGAAGCATATGAAGCTCTAGTTTGTTCTATTGTTAACAGCGGCCGCTTCATCCGTTCCTTTATGAAGATTACGAGACCACGATTGAGAATTTTCTCCAAGCTGCATTACACAATCTCATCTCTGGTTTCTATTTCAGCCGAGCAGAGATGCACTAAAAACACTGATGAATAATTAACAGGTCGAAATGTTGCCACATCTGTTGCACATTCATCCACGAGATCTATTCAAAGCTCGAAAAACACACAGAATTGCACTCGAGAGATTGAAAATGAGCGAGATATAAAAGACAGAAACCTTTGCTGAGTCGAACGTTCGCCATTTTTGTAAAGCATTGTGATAAAAAATTGCAGAAATGCTGCTCTTCGATTGCTTTATGTCTCCATCATCTCTGGCTGGGAGAGGATTCGTCTGGCATTAATAATGCACAAAAAACATAAATACTCATACACACCACACACCACACAAACACACTCACACACTTCACTTCAACGTAACCTTCAACTTCAACACCTCCTTAACATACACACACATCTAAAGGTGTTTAATCAATTTTGCACTGCAGAAAACGTCAAGATTGTGTTTGTTTCTCTGACAAATTGGTTGCAAATTGTGTAAATAATGTATCGAAGGCATTAACAGACCCCCCTCGTTTCCCCCGAACCCTCCACCAGCGCCAGTGCTACCATCTCTGGCTTTATTCTACTCACACTCGCTCTCACATTCACACTTGAACACATTAGACATTAAAAGGTGTCAGATTGGACCTCAGTGGGGGGTCTCCACTATAAACCGTACCCTGTTTTAATTTCCTCTACCTCGTTTATCACGACTCATAAAAAAACCCTAAGCCAGTGCTGGATTTAGTAAGGAAAGAAATCATAAAACATAAAATGTCTGTTAATGTTTCACATCACCCATGGCTGATAATTGGAACGTGGAAGACGTATAGAATGATCCGAAAGTCCAAACAGACCACAATCAATACTAAAACTTATTTTAGAGAGGGGTGGGGGGACCAGAAAGAAGAGTGCTGATTAAACTGAATTTTGAATCTCTTCTTGACCTCATTCCTAAAGTGTTTTGAGGAAAACTACACAAACTAATCACAAATCATTTCAACATGACAAGAAGAAAAAGCTACAAAACAGTCCTCGTTAGTCTTAAAGATTTAGAAACATTTTCTTAGTTCTGCTACCAAAGAAAATCATGCAGCAAAGAAAATTGGCCTTTAGTCTACTGGGTTGGAAAACATTTGACTGATAAGTTGGTGGGATCATCGGTGTGTCTTAAGAATCCTGGTTTGTAGCTAATAGCTGATAGATGGATGGATGGATGGATGGATAAATGAATGAATGGATAGATGGATGGATGGGTGGATGAATGGAAGATGGAGAGATAGGTGAATAGAGGGAGCGAGGGAGGGAGGTCTTTAGACAGACCAAACACATCTCTGATCTCTCGTGATACCCTTTCGTCTCCTTACACACTCGATCCCCTTATTCCAGCCACAATACCTAACAGCGGCTTCAGCTGAGATTTCTGCTGAGTCTATAATGATCTATAGCTCCATCATATGCTCTATTATAATGCATGACCTTTCTGCTATGGTACAGAAAAAAGCTTTCAGTTGCCCGACATCCATTTAATGAGGGGATGTGGAAAGTGTTTTCTTGTAAAAAGGATCATTTATCAGAATTACAGGTAAAAGGATTTACCATCTTTTGTAAATATGAGTGCTGGGTGTAATACTTTCTGTGATTATTGTGTGTAGCAAAGGAAGGAATTATAGTCCAACATTAGTAAGTTGCTCATAGGAGAAGCATGAAATATATATTATTTATAATTCTGCACCAGCCCATCAGTTTCAATGACAGCGGCGCTATCTTCCATGCATATGTCAAAGGGAATGGGGGTTGGTAAAAAGAATACTTATTCTAAATCCAAATGATGTCCAGGGGCGCCGTACGTTGGCTGGCCCTGAACTCTGACCCCAACATTTCGTTGTACTGCACATCTGTATATGTGTAATGACAAATAAAAAGCTATTTATTTTATTTATATATTGGTTTTGAGTTTAGTTCAGTTATTTATTATATTTTTTGTACACCCAACTTGTTTAGTGCTGCATTTTTTTCAGCATCGTACAATTTTTTGTACATATCACTGGCAGAAATATTTTTGTTTGAGTTTTGTAACATATCACATAAAATCGTCTTTTTTATCTACAACACAGTTCTCTAATATCTATCTCCAATTTGTATTCAAATAACATTTTAGACTCTTTTCAACACTGTGCTTTTTACATGCTTAGGAATGATACCCAACCCGTGCAGTGAAACACACATTCACACACACTAGGGGGCAGCACTGAGCACACATGCCTGGCACGGTGGACAGCCCTAGCCACGGCGTTCCAGAACACGAGACTGACACGAGTCTTATATAGTCGACTCGCCCTATATTCCGTAACCCATTGAGAAGTCTGCTGCTGGCTTGTGGGGTGGAACAGGGTGCAGCGAGAAATTGGAACCGACTCAATCGGGAGAGGAAACGTTACCCGGTCTGAACAGAAGTCTTTACTTCAGGTTTAAATGAGAAGAGTTGGCACTGTCAAATTAAATATACAGACCTGAGAATTCCAGACAAGCTGTATATAGAGGCGGAGAGGGCATGAATAGCTGGAGGCTTCGGCTGAGCAGGTAGGAGCAAACAAATCATCAGCAGAACACACACACACACACACACACACACAAAGCAGGCAAAGGTATTTTGTGCATTGTTCTGCACAGGTAGATCTGTGACTGGCGTAATATTTTGTCTAGGAAAGGTAGTAAAAAAAAGATCCATGATACAAACCCAAGACTGACCACGATTGGATTTATTCTAGAAGATTTAGCTTCTAATAAATGGTTTCTTCTCTTTTTTCCTTTAACTCATATCACTCATATTTACAGACTCGGCATCACTCACATTTCCAAATCATTTACACATTTTTCTCTGGGGAACCGACGCCGTACAGCAGTTTAGCATATAGCATGTCAGGGCTAGAAGACCACAGCAAGCAATGGAACGGTTCATGCTTAGTAAAATGCATTTGTTACCCACAAGGAGTGAAGTACACGCGGTACACGCCGTACACGCCTATAGGGCCGTGTTTACACCTCTACGCAGAATGGAACAAATATAAGACTGATTAGTTCGTTTTATTTGAGTCAGTGGCAGTATTTAGAATGAATGACTATGGTGACGCTGCTGGTTTTCTCTCACGACGTCCAAAGACCAGTGGAGGAAAGATTATTGCTCAAATATTACACTCTAGTACAAGCAGGGGCGTGATTTTAAGGAGCGACAAGCCGGATATGTCACCCATCCCAACCTCCGAAATCGACATTGTCTAAAACTATAATAAATAATCTCACAAAAATTGCTTTTAATTATAATATAACAGTAAAAACATGCTGATACACAACATTTAAAACATCTACAGATGTTTAATATGCCAGTACAGACCATCACATAAAGCATTTTCACACTATAACCCAGTCGTTGGCTCGTGACCCCCAATTATATTTTTATTTTTTGACACAGGTGTTTAAAATATAACATTTTAGTCTTATAATTACTAAGAATCTATTGTAAAATGATTTCTGTAACAATCATTAAATAATAAAAGGTAGTTTGTAGAATAGGATGAGAACTTCTACAATCTGGCAACCCTATTCACTGCAGCATTACAATTCCTAGGACAAAATGTACTTATATAAAAGTAAGAGTACAAGTTGTAAAATCTATTTCATCTATCTATACACACACACACACACACACACACACTCGATCACAGTAACACAAGTAGCCATATGTTTCTTTTCACTGCTGCCAATCACATGTAATCTTATACAAGCTCGTAATACAAGGTATAAGAAATTACACAAATATATTGTGTGTTTGTGTACTTTGTGAGGTATTAATGATCTGACTGTTGTGTTTTTTAGATCGTGGTAGCTCTGTGCTTAAAACACTCGTAATATTCAAATAATAATTAAAAGGTTGCTGGTTTTAAAGAACCACCGCTGTTCGGTTGTTATCATCGGGCCCTATTTCTGAGACGATCCCCAAACTGGACGATTCACAGGTTGATAGGCAGCTAAACCTGACTGGCTCGATGTTTGACCTGACAGGTCTTATTAAGCATGACATGCTAGCTAAGCATTTTAGATTCTGTTTGTGTGATATCTATGTGTGTGCTGTCATCACAGTAGAACAGAAGGAGCCAGAGAGTCCAGATTGTTAGTCCTGGCTGTCATGACCTCTCCAGTGAGCCAATTAGGCTGTTATCCAGACACTGAAAACATCTTTCACTACTCGTAACAAGAATTAAATCTGATATAGATTTTTAAATCTATGTCGAAATTCATCAGACTTATAATAATTAATATCAATAATGTAATCAGGGTGCTCAGTGGTGCAGGGGTGAAATACTTTACTCTACTGGGGCTTTTAATCTCAGCACTGCCGTTATCAGATGACCATGACTGTCCATGTCTGTGTATACTGTTTCTGTTATTTTGGCCACGGCTATATTTTTTCTCATTACCTCTTTTTGTTTTGTGGCTTGTTAGCCACCATATTGTCCAGCAAATTGGGTTCATTTTTCAATTCTTGCAGGTGCGGGACTAAACCTGACACCTCAGTGGTGCCCCATTCCATCAGTTTGTGTCAATCAAATTGTTCAGCTCTACCTCGCTCTGTGTTTTCTCTCGTCTGCTCTTTTAGTCACCTCGAGGGTCGGTGATTAAGTGCCGATTGGAGCAACTGCATTATAACAGCAATACTTATGGAAACTAGAAAGAAAACTATAACAAATAAAAATTATAAATAAATAAAAAGGCTGCATTGATTTATACCGTATATGACTAAATGTATTGAGACTGTTATTGTGCGTTTTAAGTTCAGATGTTTTAGCCATAGTATATATGAATATTTTAGCCATTTATATATATATATGTGTGTGTGTGTGTTTGTGTGTGTGTGTGTGTGTGTGTGTGTGTGTGTGTGTGTGGCGGCATGGTGATGAAGTGGTTGTCACTGTCGCCTCACAGCAAGAAGTCCCGAGTTTGGTCCCCTGGTCGGGCTGGGAACTTTCTGTGCGGAGTTTGCACGTTCTCTCCGTGTTAGCGTGGGTTTCCTCCGGGTACTCCGGTTTCCTCCCACAATCCAAAAACATGCACTAGGTTGATCAGAAATGTGTAA
>JAOTRQ010000008.1:546272-557332 GCA_028565875.1 Hoplisoma paleatum | reverse complement strand
TCATTTAATAACAATAAAAAACATTTCAAAAAGCAATAAACATGTTTGTTGTTAAGAATATACGTGCATTCATTCAAAATTTATTTATTTATTAATTAATTACAGACCCTGTAATTAACTCGATTAAAATTTTTAATCGAGTCCCACCACTAATAAATAATAATTGAACCAAATTTAACTTTTAATATTTGAACGTATGTTTCTCTGTGCTGTTGTTCTACTTAGACTTCTAATAATAGTAAGCCAAAAAGTGAGTATAGTCCCAACAACAATAATGAATGCCCAACACCTAATGAATGCACACACCAATGCAGTTCACAGCTCACCACTGTAAGTGACAAAGAACCAGAGACCGAAAAAGAAGAGGTAGAAGACAGGATGGAGATGAATAAGAAAACTGTTGCTGATCTAGACAAAGATGAAGTAATCGAAGAAAGGCAGATGGAAATAGCTCTAACAGAACTAGAGAATAAAGAGGAAGATAAGGGAGTTAATGAGCAGTTGGAGGAGCAATGTGAGCAGCTGAAGCCACAACATAAAAGACATGATCTTATTTCGGAGGATCTAGCATCAATGTGGTCCGTCAAGGAATAGGAGTCTGAGGTCTCAGATGGGGATAGCGAGTCTGGGACGGATGTCTCAGACGAAGATTTAGAGAAGGAACTCTGTGATGTGGTGAAGAAACTTCAAGAAGAACTTCTTCATCCCTCAACAGAAGGCAAGTATACAGTTAAAATGTCTTTAGTTTTGTTTGTAGTTACTGTTTTGTATGTATGTATGTTACACTTCTACACCCTTAACTTACACTTAACTGGATTTAATTCCCTTAAATTATTGGATGATAGCCCTCTACATCAGTGGTTTAAATTTCAAACTGTGCTATTAGTGAGTGAGGTGTCTCGTTAAAGAGGCGAACTAGGGCCAAAAAATGCCCTTTTAACGAAAACATGCAGTGACTTAAAGAAACATTACCCAAAATAATTTATTGCTGTTTTATCATTTTATCAGATTCACCATTCTTATCACACCAACCTAATAATAAATAACACAAGCTATTGACTATTACCAAAACAGTATTTACGCACTTAACTACCTAAAATACTCGGAATAAAATATCCACTCAAAGTATATTTTGGTATACTAAAAGCTTGTATGCCACAGCTTGTTTCAGTAAATAAACTATTTGTCACCATTTAAAAATAAAGCTCAAAGACGTGCTGAACTTGGCTCTGATAAGATGTTTAAAGGTGGAGTGTCCAAATCTGTTAAATAATTACAATTGAATTATTACATTACATTTGAATTAGATACGCCACTACATCTGCCTAATTTTCAGCTGCTATTCAAGGCTATCTACTTAACTAAATTGCCATTCGAATAGAAAGTGACTTGATATTTTAGGAATAAAAAATGCAAACTGCATAAAGCCCACTTCTGAACACTGAGAAGGGTCAGGCAGCTATGGCCCACCTTTTCTAGAGAAAATATTAAATCGGATTGCTCCGATTTTCAGTCAGTTTGCAGATAGGCTCTCCTAGAGTCTTCTCAGAAAGGGAGCATGAGCATGTACAAGGGAGAAAGTTTAACCTTCCCAATATGCACTTCTGATTGTTTAGTACTCTCTGCAGAGTAAATTACCAAATAAATAAAAGAAGCACTTTGAATCTGTTCATATTTTCCATTGTCTTATATTAATAACACACACACTCATATTATTTCTGCACGCAAAGTGTTTCATGATATGATTGCTTCTGCAAAATAAAGACAATAACTAATGGGCCACAGACCAGCATGTTTATGGACCGGTGGTTAGGAACTCTAGGAAGCCTTTTTTTTCCTGAATGCTTCAAGCAGGCAGGATCAAAGCGAATAGAGTTGGTGTTTAACATTGTGATTGGGCCAGTCCAGTGTTAATCAATGACAAAGGTTTTATGTGCTGATCAAACCATGACTAGTTATGTATGAAAAAAAGAAGTAGCTGATGGCTACATCACTTTATTAAAAAGTGGGTTAATAATCATGTGTATTTTTATTTGAAACTTTATATTTAATTAATATTCCTTAGTATAAAAACATTTTAATTTGGAGCTTTAATGTCTGTAGTTGTATAACTATAAATATTAAACTAAGTAATGGATCATTTTATTTTTGTTTTATTGCCCAGATTCCGATTTTCATCATGAAGCACTGCTGAAGGCAGCAGAGGAGGTTGGGGACTCAGTATTTCAATTCATTACTTCATTCAAATTACCTTCTGAGGACCTTGACTAAACATTTTTGTGGAATCCTTTTCACTTGACTGGTTCAGTATTTTCAATAAATGCACAATAAAAGTAAAAATAAAAAAGATATATATTTGAAATACCATAAATGGGTTTCTGTTTAAAGCACTTAAAGAAACCTAAACAATGAACACTTTTAAGCTATACAGATCTTGAGCTATACAAGCTTGATGTTGAGTGTTAGGATTATATAATAGCTGACCATAAATACTAGATTTGTCATTATATGCAGCTATGCAAAAGAATCTGTATTGTTTTAAAATAATATCGATTCATTTAATATATAAAAATGATCCCAATCAGGAAATATTTTACACTGTGTATTAAATTCTGATTTGATGCCCATCATTATAGCTATAATAACTATAAACAAACAAGACAACAAAATCGTTATAGTGATAAAACAGTCCAAACGAATCCAACAATGCCTATTATTTATTTTATTTTTTGGACAATTTTACTTCTACTGCAAGAAATTGATTAAAAAGAGAACTAGGCAAGAGGTTTTAAGTTCTTTATTGTTCTGTCAATGCCTCCATGGAAAATGATTAATGAGATGAGAATGAACATCAGATGTCTAAAGTCAGTGGAAAAAAGCCTAGATGAAATCATTTCCCAATCAACCACTACTCCTGTTACCTTAAATCAACATTGCTGAAAATAATTGTAAAAGCTGAACGTCTCCTTGTAATATTCTTTTTTTTGTAGTTAGAAGTAATTGGTTTAAAAGACCAACATAGTTATGGCCAAGCATATAAAAGACTGCCTAGTAATAGCAAGAGTCAATTTTATTGTTAGTATAATTTCACTATGGTACTGATCCATAGGGTTTGTGCAACATTTCCCCTTTGCATAGTGCGTAAAAGTTTACAGTTTCTTCAACATGCAGTTTCTTGAAGATGCAAGGCGGGTTTCAAGTAGATTCCCAGCCATTGCAGTAACATCATGCAGCTATCCGATTAGCCGAAAGAACACTGGTGGTCCAGTATAATAAGTAAGAATAAGGGGAGCATTACTGCCATGACAAGGCATATATAATTAATTAACTATGAGTGCATGTGGAATTCAAGGTGAACTTATTAAGCAGAAAAGCAGCAGGTCGAATTATTGGATGCATCGTTTTTTTCATTATTTTGGCAAAAATGCCTGCAATACAACATGCTAAAACCTGTAAGAAAAAGCTGTTTTTATCCATGTCCATGTAAAACAATGTGGTCTCAAAATTGTCTTTTTAATGGTAAAGTGTAATCAGACAACCTCGCTCCCTCTTACGTCTCAAAACCTCTCTAGGCAAGTTCAACCCAACAATGTTTGAATGATCAATGCAGCACATTTAATGTAGACTCATTCTTTTACATTGCTCTCGTTGTTTTGATTTGGTGACCCTCCACTACCATGCAAGTGTCAGAGACAAACCTGGTCAGGTCCAAAATCAAAACATAAAGCCGGGACTAGGAAAGCATACCCATCTTCATCTGGGTAATCATTAAGATCGTGATGGAGAAAAAGCTGGAAGAGACAGGCTTTGGGTACTTTTTTTGGTGAAAAACATTCTTCAGTTCTTTGTCTCGTCCATGTTTTTTTTCTGTGTTCAAGTAAAGCTGGCTGTTAGCAGCCAACACAGTCCAGCAGGTAGCTTACATTTATAAGCCAGAAGAAAACCAGGTAAGGCTGAAGTCTCCAGACCTCTAGATGGCACTGGCATTAGGGTCGTATCGTCTTTTCTTGACGTTTCTTGATGGGGGGGCCGAACGCAAAGGAAAAAAAAGTACAGAAGTTAGTGAAAGCAATGCCTGATGCATAGACATATACCACAACACTTTTTGAACACTTAACCACTGAACCCAAGCAACCTATTAATCAGTATATAAACGTATTCTTGCCTGTGTGGACTATATTGCTGAAACAGACCATTTTGATAATTTGTGGGATTTACCCCATCTGCAAAATATCTTTTATTACTTAAGCCATGGCCTCGTCCAATGCACCATATACAGCCGGGACTTTTTTTCTGCTGCTCCTGTTAGGGGTTGCCACACAGTCATGTGATCTGCATTAATGATGTGGCAAATATTTTACACCAGATGCCCTTACTGACACAACCCTCCCTATTTTGCATCGTAGTGGCTAGGCACCTATAGGACAATTTGGTACAAATTTGTTAGACATTAATCTTGATTAATTACATCGTTTAAAAACTAGGGCTACTATGTATCGGCTTCTAGCCTTATGTGGCTCCTTTGAAAAAGCTTCTGACAAATGTTTGAAAAGTTGTGCCACATGTCAAAAGAAGGAACATTTAAGAGCTTTTAGGAGAAGACCTGAATGCAAATGGCATTCAATTGGCATCTTTCACTTTTTAAGCACTTATTTAATCAGGGACGTGGAGCCTATTCTTGCTAATTAATAGGTGTAATGCACACAAACACCCTGGATTAGGTGCCAGTCTATTTGTGTGGTGAAGATGGTTAGACAGAGCTTTGCGCTAAAGACCCATAAGCAAACGTGTTAAGTAAACCTTGAATTTTTTTATAGATTACTTTGTGCACAATAACAGTAAAAGTCTTCCACATACCATCATTCAAAAAACTGTACACATTTCATACAGATTTAACTGAAATATTTTTTCATTAGAATACAATATTACAAACCTTGACGGTTTTAAACGATGATGTGCACATTTTAGACTGTACCTCTAAACGTACACTAAATAGAACCTAAAACTTTGTTCCAGTTTTTCCAAGAGTGACACCAACGCAGATTCAGAACTGTGAAAGGCTAATTCGACAACTGCCAATCGGAGCCGAGTGGCATTCACCCCTAAAGTTAATTAGATTTAATTAAAAGGATAATTATGTCTCAGGGCATCTGCAGAACAAGCGAAAGTGTCGCCAAAGTAAGAATTCCAATTGAGTTGAACTTATTCTCTTTCAATAGAGATTTTAAAAAAGAAAATGTATCCACTTAGTGCTTGTACAAGCTAGACCAAGAAAATGGTTTTAAGCTTGCGCAAAGGGTTGAATACATTGATATTCATTATTGCTGGAATTGATGGGTTGCATTGGGTAATAGTGGAGTGTACATACAAATGTCCTTTCAAAATACTGTGAGTGCACTAGACAGAATATGAAAAAACAACAGTACCTCCTGGGAAACACAGAAACACACAAAAAGGGAAGAAACAGTCTATACCAATAAACATCAAGGGTCAAAATAGGATGTTTACACCCACAACATGAACGACCACAAAAGTACAATACCACCAGCAACAACACGAATCACAACAACAGAGGGAGGTTTGGCACAATCTCCCTGTAACATGGCGTGATGTGGGGCATCCCAGCAGTTCAACATGCACCTGTTCACAAAAAAGGTTAGGCAAGAGACGCCACTATCGCTGAGTGTGGGGGGGACAGAGGAGAAGGGTTAGGGAAAGCATGCAGGTACGGTGCAGCGCGTGTATCTGTACCAGGTCTCAGTGAAGCAGGCAGTAAAGGCAGCAGTGTCGGGCGAATCCGGGTGGGGGGGTGAGGGGTCTTGCTCTGTTCTAGGTTTTCAGGGGGGGCCCAGGGCCTTCAGCGAGGTTAGAGAGAAGCGTAGCGGCCAGCCAAGGTACAAAGGCTGCCTACGACACAACCTCCACCTCTCTTCGCTCATACTCTCACCCTTTCAGACAACGGAGGGGAAAGGGATTGAGAGAGAGGTCATGACGAGGAGAGCGTGTCAGAAAGTCGTCATCCCACCCCACCCCATTTAATCAAAAAATCTAAACCCGACCCCAAAAACCAACCTGCCCTCCCCCAAAAACCCAGGAAAACCATCCACTCCCACATAATGAAGTGAATTTGGCCTTTGTGCAATGCTTTGATACACAGCATCCTAATGTAACTATGCCTTGTTGGTGCCAGTCCGCATGCACAAGCCCTCAAAGGCCTCATTCAAGATGCTATGTGCAGACTAGCATGCTGAAGTGAACTAACTTTCTCTAAATTAATAACAAATAATATGGCTGAGTATTTAACAAGCCACTTTCCTCTGCATGATTTGGTACAGCATGGTACAGTACTAATCTGAATCCAGGACTATGTCAGTCTATGCCATTACATTTACAATCTTGGCATTTAGCAAGAATTTAACGACTTTATCAATTGCCACTTGCAGTAATGTGACAGTATATTGCCTAAGCAATTTTGGTGTTGCTCATGTGCCCAATAGTGACAGCCAGGCAGTCCTGGGTGTCCTTATTTCATTAATAATACCTTAACAACTGTTTTTTAAATATAAAACTGCATAGCAGTACCCAGGACATTCACGTGGCATGCCTAGACGTATTAATAACAGTAGTATTTGTAATAATCTGTAATGTGTAATTTGTTATAATCTGTAATAATGTAATAATATATGTGCACTAATGCGCATATGTGGGGAGCGGCTCAGGTGGTCTTGCGGTCTCGCACTGTACCCCACTCCAAAATACGGACAGTCCGGTCAAAACACCGGTCGAGTATAAACGGACATTAAGAGCTTGAAACATCATAGTTCATATTCACAAAACTTGCATTTCAGTGACGCAATATTCTAAAATTTCCATTTTATTCAAGGGTGAGAACTTTCTTTTTTTTTTACATGATTTTTGTCTATTTTCAAAAGTTGAGCTTTCCAACTGGGTTTTTTATTTTGCAATTTCATAAAATTCGAGAAAAAAAATGGTGGGTGGTAAACCGCTTATTGTTAACCTGGCTGTATATTTTTGTACTGTGTGAGGAAACCAGGACACCAGAGGGAAACCCACACAGACACCGAGAGAATAGACCCAGAACATCTCACCTGATACAGTGGTATTTCACAGTCTAATTACTTATGTTGGTGTACCATGTATTGTACCATGATGTACCACACTGAAGTTGGAAACGAGGCATAATTTGCAAGTTCCAATTTTTTACATAAAATACTTGAACCCATTTTACAAGAGCAATTTGTAAACCCAGACATTTGCTTAAGCAATAAAAAAATCATTTAAAAATCCAGTAACTGTGAAAGCTATATGAATTAAACACATGGTTAAAGTAAAATATTTCACAATTAAATATTTCACACAACTAGTTTGCAAACAGACAAAAGAAATCTGAAATTTGTTTACTGTTACCTAACATATTTCAGTTTTCTATATAATGTATTATCTGCCACTTCAATAGCATCATTTTATAAATGAATTTATAATACTTTTATCATTTAGCACGCATGCATCTCAAGCGTTGGGCCAGCCTTCTAGAGGTTCTGCTACAGTCCACAAAAGCTTGGACAATACAATAATGAGGAATAATTGAGAAATAATGTTTGAATTCATGTCAAATATTTTTTGATAAGTTATACATTTTTTAAATATAAAGATTAGGAGAAAAAAATGTCATCTGTTTCACAGTGATAGAATGATTAGTAACGTAGATCAGGAAATATGTCACTTTTAGTGGAAAGAAACAATGCACAACGATAATTGTTTTGCAATATTTTGATAAAAGGATTAAGGATATGAAGATAACCCATTGGTTCCTTATAGATTAGAAATCTGTAGCAGAAGCTCAGGCCCTGACACGTTTGTTTGTGCTGCTATGTGTGTGCTTGTGTGTATTTCATGTTTTAGCCTGTACCAGGCTGGCAGGCAGTAAAAAGCATGCGGTGTGAGTCTTACTTAAATCCCCATCCCGTCCCCCCCAGCACTATGGCTGCCATCAGGATGGCCCCTGCGATGGAACCTATGATAAGGTTGGTGGCGCTAGGACCTGTAAAGGGGCATGATGGAAGAGAGACATGACGTAAGCTGTGTAGGGTAGCACACATATGGAATGAAAGAGGATGTTATATTTTTCTTGGGTTGCTAAGTTGCATGACTGCTGCTTTGCTCGGTGCTAGTTTCTGAAATAAAATCTGAGCAGCACAAATTGTGTGTATAGTTAAGGTCAAAGGTTTACAAACACTTTAAAGAAATAAGAGTTTTCATACTCAACATCTTTCATACGAATGATAACATGACATATTAACTAGTTTACCAATAACTGACAGGGATTGTTTTGATTCAGTTGAATTGAGAACTCTGAGACTACCCACCCGCCCTTGTGCTATTTAGGCTACTAACATGAATAATATTACATTCATCAACCAGCCAGAAAAGATCACATTTGTAGCAGCAACTTGAAAATGAAAGTTTGTAAACAAATTTGAATTGGCTTAAATCCATTGCCACCATAAATCCAAATGATATCTTAATGTCAATGCCACATTACATATAGCTAATCATGCTAACTAGGCTAATCACGCTAACTAGGCTATGCATGAAACTTTTGCTAATTAGGCTAGTGTGGGTTAATGCTAACTGAAATATTCATATAAGCTGTGCTAACCATGCTATGTATGCTTTGATGATATTAATGTCATCATGGTAATAACTAAATACTGAGGCTAACTATGCTATCTAGGCTAACATGTTAAATGCTAATGCTAAAAAAACTGTAACCTGTCGAGAAGTTTGACATTCTTAGCTAAAAAAAAAGATTTCTATGTACAAAAAAGAGGGAGGGGGGGAACAAGAAACGCTCGCCATATTGCTTTAAAAAGCACAAGCAGGCTCCTATAATACTGCAAAATTTGGTTGTATGTCAACCAAAGACTGCAGAAAAATAATTTAAAAGGAATCAATTAGCTCTATGCCTATAAAAAGAAAATAGTATTCTGTGGACTGTAATAAACCTGTTTTAAATTTGGTAAGGCTTACTGGTAAATTTCCCAAACAATGGCAAACATCAGGATTAAATCTAAAATGCGGCGGAAACAAGTGGACAACTACGGTAGTATCTTGACCATGACATCTTCCCATAGTGCATTTTGGTAATACCTCATCCATGATGATCACAGATCTTTAATGATTTACTTCCACTGCTTGATCGTCCTATGCAGGTGCACTCAAAAGTAAAACTATGTGTACACCTGCACCATCAGCCCAATATTTACTATATCCCTGACTGTGGTATTTATATGAAATGTGCACGTGAAATAGTCATACACATTTTGGTTGGAGCACTTGGTGTTCTAGCCCATTACTGAATCCGTTGTCACATTGTGGTTATTGATATTTTCAGAAAATGCATGTTCTCTGATTTCTGAAAATTCAATAATTCAATTTCGTTAAAATATAATTTAATCCTTGATTGGACAACCGTGGACCAGTCACAACTGAGGTGCTCTTGAGCAAAGGGCCTAATTCCTAATACAGTGGAACCCCAGTTAACGAACACAATCCGTTCCGAAAGGTCAGTCGGTATCCGAAATGTTCACTATCCGAAACACATTTCTCCATAAGAAATAAAGTGTGAGGATCCGGAGTTGAGCTCGCGTTCGTGCGGTAGCTGGGGATGCGGTGAGCGTGTGGTTGCCGCGGCAACGGGGCGTGGCTGCATTAGGTTCCCTCGTCGCTTTGCACTCCGAATCACACACCTGACTCTGATTTGGACAATTATGCTCCATGCTATAAATGGGCACCGATCCCGCTGATCGGGGCCAGATTATCTTGTTTAGGTCCCCGTGTTCCACGTTTGTGTTTTCCGTGTCGCTTTTGGTTGCGTTTCCGTTCGCGTTCCTTGTGTCCCGCTGCGCGGTCTGAGTCCGAGCGTCCAGCTTTTCGGGTGTCGTGACGGCCAGCAAGGTGCTCGGCTTCCTGATCGGTGCTAATGCACCTCGAACTCTGATTCCTGCATTCTGTCATGGACCTTCGATGCATGCTTGGTCCACCAGTAGACTCCCATGTATGTGCGGTATCCGAGGAACAATAAAACTCTGTTCGGAACGAACCTGTTTCTGTGTGTGTGGTATGTGTCTTGGCATTCTAAGTGTTCCTAACAAACCCATTCCTAACAGAAATATGCAAGATTCAGTCTGTCAGAAAAAGGAAAAGGTGTTGAGTGCCATTCTTCCCGGGCTAATATTACAGCCAGTAATTCCTTGTCCCCAATACCATAATTATGTTCAACTATATTTTATTTGTGAGAGAAATAGGTGACTGCATTTGGTTTAAAAGGAAAATCATACTGTTGTGAAAGTACAGCTCCAACTTTCACACTGGATGCATAGACTTTTACTAAAAATGTTCTCAAATAGTTAAAGGGTTAATAGTAATGTGGACCTGAATTTCTTTTTGGGGTTGTTTAATGTGTTTTCTGCGTGAGGATCACACACCCATTTCTTAGAAGTAAAGGGGAAACTGTAGACCTATAGTTGTGTCCATAAAAGTTGGAGGTGTTGTAACTCTTTAATGATAGAAGAAACTGACCAATTTATTACATAATTATTTTTTTCGATGGTCCATGACCACACCTTCTGCACTAATGATGTAACTGAGGTATATGGGTGGAATTCAAATGTCTTCCCTTTTATAAATAACTGGATCCTTAGAAGACAGCTGAGCCTGACATGTAGACTGTGAGTGGACAAATTGGGGTGAATAAATCAAAATATGATCTATCAAGTACTGGCTCAGAATATCATAGCGAACATAATTAGTAAATGCCGTAAATACAGAATGAGCATTACATAAACCAAAAGACATGACGAAGTATTCATACTGCTTGATGGGGATGTGGATGAATCTGATTCTTTTCATGGATAGGACAGGAGTTCACTGACTTGAAAACTAATTAAATCCAATATAGTAAAAAGATAGATAGATAGATAGATAGATAGATAGATAGATAGATAGATAGATAGATAGATAGATAGATAGATAGATAG
>JAOTRQ010000008.1:535958-546172 GCA_028565875.1 Hoplisoma paleatum | reverse complement strand
AGAGGAGTGACGTAGGTGGGTGCGTGTGCAGGAGCTAGAAGGCGGGGCTGTGTGAGCGTGTGGGCTGTGTGTAAACAAAGGGAGAAACCGATCGCGGATTTCTCACAGCAATATGTAATTTGATCTGAGATTTTAAATATAAGGTTTGTGTTTTGACATTAATAACTTTTATATAAAATAACTTACATTTACTTGTTAATTTGCACTGAGGTGGTGGTCAGAAATCATAGTTTAAAATATTGTTTTCTTTATTAAATATAATGTAAAGAAGTTGTAGATTTATTTTCAAATCGAATTGTAAAAGTGTAATCTATGGACTATATACAGTAAAACATTTGTATACAGTATTTGTACAAACATTTATAGAGAGTAAAATATTTGAGGCTGAAGTACAGTTATAAGGTGATGCATCACCACCAAAATCCAGTAATTACTGAATTGTCCCCACACAAAAAATAAAGCTAATATATAAATACAAAAAGAACTAGAAAGAAAATGTTCAAGTCATATAATAGACATACTGTGCAAGACTCAAGGGCGTCATCGGTGACAGAAAGGTTGTCAAAAGTGAGTGAAGATGACACCAAAAAATATTTCTCAAAGAAACGAGCACTTCGAGTCACTTCCATTCACGTTAATGGCAATGCTAGGCTTCTGTAGATATGAATAACCAGGTTTAACATTATAAAATTCCTGAATTAAATAATAAATTGTTACTCAGAAACGTTTAAAAACATGTGAAATGTATGTAGTATATCAGTCCTTTATTATTTTTTTCAAGGACCAAAGAGAAAACAGCAAGAACGAAAACAAGCAAATAATTCATAGGCCCCCAACAATACCAATAGCAAGTCTACACCCTTGTGTTGAAGAATTCATCTTTATCATCTTACCGTGCATAGTCTTTGGCCTCTCTTCTGCAGGACCCATTGCAGCTTCTGGTCCTGTGCCATGTTTCCTGGCTCGACCTCTGCAGCAAACATTAGGTTATCTTCAGCGTACTCATGACCTGAAAACAAATCAAAACTTTAAAATACAGAATTTATAAATGCACCGAATCACCATGACTTGTCAACGTAAGTAAGCAAGAAGTCCAAAGTTTGATTCCAGAATTAGGGCACAATGGTCTTTTTGTGTGGAGTTTGCCTGTTCTCCCCGTTTATGCATGGGCTTCCTCCGGGGACTCCGGTTTGCTCCCAGTCGATTCCAGTTAATCGGATGACATTGAGACATGGTCGTTTTGGTCCTAATATCCGTCCGGTCCCATTAAACAAACATGCACTAAAACGGGACGTGTTATAATTTATGTACCATATGAAATATTTTTCAAACTTCGTGTGTACAATAGCGCGTGTACAAATAAGAAATACTGTTGTTTACCAACTTTGTTCATTGAAAAATTGAATCGATCTACAACACAGTCTTTAGGTTCAGTGATAGGATTCCGTGATGGTAGTTTGGATCACTCACTCACTCGCTCGCTCGCTCGCACGCACGCACGCACGCACGCACGCACGCACGCACGCACACTCACACACTCACACACTCACACACTCACACACACACACACACACACACTCACACACTCACACACTCACACACTCACACACACACACACACACACACACACACACACACACACAGTATAAATTTTAATAACGGAACAAAACGGAGAGACCGACGGTCACATAAATGAAACAATGATCTGATCCCAACATCCAGGAAACACAGGCTTAAATACCACACATAAATTTATATCAAATACAATCCAGGGGGTTACAGTTCCAGATGTATACAGGAACAGGTGTATAAAGGTGCAGGTACAGATGCCCCTCGTCGAAGTAACGATAGGAGTGGGCGTGGCCAGAGGCAGCGTAGCCCCGGTGTAGGGAACGCAGTTCCTCAAACTCGGCATGTGAAGCTTAATAATAAATAATTCTAAACTAATTAAAAACTAAATTTTCCAGTCAACGTTTAAAAAATGTATCCAGTGTGATTTAACACGTTCTCTTGACCAACTGCATTTGAACAAAATCACCACAAACAAAGACGCTTTGGTGTTCTTTGGTTTGATTAAGTGGTATTTTGGTTCGAATAACCGAACAAAAGTACTCGTAAATAGTAGGATTCGTTTCTGTACTTTAGGATTTGGTCCGAATAAGCGGCTGGTCCCATAAACTGGTGGTCCTATTAAGCGGATTCAACTGTACTTAGATTGTCCTGTGTGTCTCTATATACCCTGCAACAGTACAGATAATAGATGGATGGATGGATGGATTACCAGGCCAGAGCAGTGTGTTGTCATTCAGGGAGTTGACTTTGTCAAGAGATGACAACATTGTTGAAGCAGGGCCCTCAAACATTCGCCCTAAAAAATGTTTTACATTTAGTATCTCCACACATCAAAGTTGTTCATTTTTAAGTCTCTTTAAAAAAAGGCAGTTAGATCAACTTTTGCATCATTATAAAGTACAGGACTTAAATTTCTGCACAAATCTATTTCTGGTTGTTTATTTCATTATTTAATACTTTTTTATTTCCTCTACAATGCTGTATATCTTGCTGTTGTTGAAATTGTGCCGCTGTAATACATGAATCGATCCAGCTCAGCAATGTCTCTAAAGCTTTTAGCTAATCAGGGCCCATGGGCCAAATAAAAGAGAGGACACTACATTTATTATAGCTATTTATGTGCATTTTAGGTTGCATCTTAAGAAGTATAAAACATGAGACTAATCTAAAACTACTACTTAAGTAGCAGTATTTAAGATCCAAGATTTAAGATTCCAAGTACTTTTAAAATAGACCTGATGTGTCACCAAACATTAAAGAATAGTCTGATGAATCCAGAACATTCGCATTTGAAAAGCTAAGAGGCAGCAGGCAAATAGAATTGTAACAAAATATTTGTAAAACTCAGGATGACACCTGGGAAAATACTGGTTGTGAACCACCGCTTAGGAAGCACTAAAATCTAAAAGAAAATGATTGTGAGATTAATATCTACTTGGCCTACTTCCGTTAAAGAGACAAAGCGCCAATTCTTTTACAGTGATGGAATAACGCAGTAAAAAACTAAATTTTTAATGACTTGAGTAATTTTTTCCCACCTCTGCATATATTAACAAAAATAATCAACAAGTCTTACCACATCCTGAGAGAAAGACCAGATCCCCTGAGAAAAGGCTGCTGGGACCTCCAAACCCTTTACCATCTAGAAGATAGATCATGTGACCCACCGTGTGTCCTGGAGTGCATAACACCTTGAAGTGCATACGCCTCCCGATATCTACTGTGTCTTTGTCCGTCAGTGGGCTAAAAGAGTAAGACAAACATATATACATAGACAAGTTTGTGTAGCACGAATCATACAGAGCTGCAATTAAAACATTTAAAGTAATTAAATCCATTTTAAATCAAACATCGAAACCTTGAAACATTGAAGATCACTTAGGCCAATCCCTTTATCACTGCTGTAGACTGAAATCATTTAGATTTGACATTACAAGATGAATATTATACAATATTTCAACATTTCAGCTTCAATTTTCATGTACAGTGAAACCTCGGTTAGCGAACACCTCTGATAGCGACCAAATCAAATAACGACTAATATTTTTTCATAATCTTTGCCCCAGATAGCGACCAAACTTTTGGAAAGCGAACAGCTACGGCACCTACATGCAACCATCGTCTCAGACCAAGTGTCATTCGCGCTCGAAATAGAGTGATTATTGGTCATTCTTTATCTATATGCATCCTTCTTATTTAGTGATTTTTGTGCATTATTTGAATAATATAGCCCTCAATTATGCCTCTAAAAACATTTCAGATAGCGGCCAACGTTTCAGAACGGATTGTGGTCTTTAAAAGAGGTTCCACTGTATTTACATCTGGATCTGATACACAGTTCAGAAAATAACACATTTAGTCTGAAGCCACCCATTTTAGAAAATAAAAGCTGTAATGTTGATCCATTGTCTAATATGCATCTTGTAATGTGACCCAAATGATTTCAGTTACAGCAGAGATAAAGGGATTGGCCTCACTGTTCCATATTTCTGGAGGCCACAGTGTAAGTATAAAAAGAATCAAAGCTTTAAAAGATAAAAACAAACAAAATAAAATCCCCCATCTGATAGTAGTTGAGTAGTTTTTTTACCCAGGTGGGTACATATGTGGATAAGATTTGTGTATGCTTGGTCTCATCTTCACGCACTCTTCCTTTTAGGCCCAACTAAAAAAATTTTTTTTTAAGTATTTATTTGTTTTGTTGTGTTGATGTTTGTTTTGGATTGTTATGTAAAGCGTCCTTGAAATATATTTTATAAGTAAAACATTATTATGGACAGAAACATCCTGATGAATGTGCTCTTTACTTACAAACAACCAGTCAGCAGAAAATCCAGGGTTTACCAGGGTGACCCCAGGTCACATGCTGGGTCACATGATCTATCTTCCAGATAGTGAGAGTTTGAACGATTCAGCAGCCTTTTCTCATACATTCATTAGATATGTTTTGCCTAGCTGAGATTTCAATCCTGAACTCAGAACCACCCTGATGGAGTTTCCTTGTTTGTTTATTGGCTCAACACCATGTCAGAACATTCATAACAGGATCACTGGATATTTTATTTTTTTATGATATTTCAGTTACAGCTCTTAAAAAGGGATTTATTAATAACTAATCTTGATAATCAGCTGCTGTGATGATGGTGTAACAAAATCAACACCTACATGAAGTTTGTTAGACAGCACAAAGATGCCTGAAAATGTTATGCTTCCCTTGATTATTCTTTAAGGATCATGGGGCAGCCATAGCCTAACTGGGTTTGTGATCAGAAGGTTGACAGTTCGATTTCCAGAGCCGACAGGTCACAACTAAAGAGTCCTTGAGCAAAGTGCCTAATCACTAACTGCTCTCCAGGTGTTGTAGATACGGCTGCCCACATTCACATTTTCAGTATATAGCAGACACCTTTATCAAAAGTGACTTACATTTACAATAGAACACATTTTTTAGCAGTTGTGGGTTAAAGGGGCATAACAGTGGACACTTGGTGGTAGTAAGGCTTGAACTGATGACCTTCTAGTCTCTATCCCAGTACCTTAACTACTAAGCCACCATTGCCTTACATACAGCATTTAATTTGTAGATTAAAACGGACATTGGGTGGGCTAGTCCATAAAGTCCCGAAATAATGTAAAATGTACATACTTTGTTAAACCAGGGATGTTGTCCACTGCATTGCCGTACACCCTACAGGAGCTGTAGTGCCTCTTAAGAGCTTGGTTCCCTCCACTATGGTCCCTAATATTGTAAAGAATGGATTATGGATAATGATATAAGAGAAACATAAAGATTAAATAAAGCTAGCATGCGATTTTAATAGAGTAATAAAACTTGAGCCTGTGAAAGAAATCTTTGGTTTACATTCCACATTAAAGCCCAATAAGCACAAAATGTCCAGACATAGGTTCTTTTTCTACCCTTCTGATACCTTATCTGGCACAGAATAAAGCGCTAATCAAATCACACAAATGTAAACTGTAGAAAAGTAGGTGTGGTGTACTCACCAATGTTTATGTGTGCAAAGAATAGCTTCTAAAGACACTCCTTCTGATTTCAAACAACACTGTCAATCAAATCAAGTTCATACAGATAACAATTAGCATTTTGAGTGATTTTGTGCCAACATAGGATAGAAAATGTATGAATGAAATCAATTATTTGCTTTTGACTTCTTGTTTCAGCATGATTGTAGCTCTTTGCATAATGCAAAGTCTAGCCATTTACATTTACTGGACCTTTTCCCAAGTGGTGACTGAACACATTGCAAGAAAATGAGTTTTTTTTATAAAACATTTTATAAAGTCGTATTTTCTATTAACAGATTGCCAAATATAAATATTAACAGAGAAATAAAAGTTAAAAAGTACAAATTGATACTTGTGTATGTCTAAATGACAAAAAATAATGTATTATAATTGTAGTCCAGATTTAGTGGCAACGAATTCCTACATTTTCATGTAAAATATGTGACTATGCATACAACTAAAAAGAAAACAAATAGACCACAAAGGGCAGTTTTAAACAGTGTGTGTTTACAAGAAGTACAGGCAATCTAAACAAAGACATACTTGGACAGAGAGAGGATCAGCAGGGTCCACCGCAACAGCGAGCTCCGATTCTGTGTCAATAATCACATAGCTGTAGTTGTCTGACAGTACAGGTAACGGAATGATCTTTATACCTATAATGGTAAAGAAAAATAACAAACAAGTTTATACTTCAGTTATGCTGTCTGGCATTTATTTATTAGGGTTTTTAGATCCATGTTTAATATTATATGTGTCTTTTGGGAAACATTCTTGATCATTATTACTGGTTACACAAAATAGATCACAGTCATACACTACTATTTAGTATCTTTCATTCACATCACATCACTTGCATGTCTTCGGGCAGTGGAAGGAAACTGGAGCACAAGAGTAATTTCATTTTTAAAGAGCTAAAACTACTTCACTTGGGAATACGGTGATACGATGGTGCTTTCCACCATGTCAATGCACCACTAGTCTTCTATTAACCTCATGATAGTACCAATTCAAGCAAAGCTAATCTTATGATTTAGCATAAACATTTTGTCATCCAAGCTGATTTATATGATCATAGATTAAAATATACCAAGGCGACACACCCCATTCATGTGGGCAATTATTCATTTGGAGTGGAATGTTGGCTTAGTAGCTAGCACTGTAACCTTACAGTAAGAAGTCCCGAGTTCAAATTCCAGGTCAGGTAATTTGGGGCTTTATGAGTGAAGTTTGCATGTTTTACCGGTGTCTGTGTGGGTTTCCATCAGGTACTTCAATTTCCTCCCACAGTCTAAAGACATGCAGTCAGACTAACTGGAGATACTGAAATTATCCTGTATGTGTCTCTCTCTGTACCATGCAATAGACTGGCGAGCTGTTCAGCTATTCAGTGTATTCAGCCAATCTGTGTGCCAACGTTACTCTAAAATGGGATTATGTGATCGTAAAACTAGATACAGTGGAACCCTGGTTAACAACAACAATCCGTTCCGAAAGGTCGGTCGGTATCCGAAATGTTCACTATCCGAAACACGAATTTCTCTATAAGAAATAAAAAAATTGAAATAATTCGTTCCCGGCCCCGGTTGACTCGTTAAAATATGAAAAATACATGATATACATGTATGTATTAATGTTTTTAAAATGAGAACAGTTATAATACAGTACACGTGTAGTTAAATAAACATAAAAAGCATTTAAACACAAGAAAACTTTTATTAAACAAGATAAAATGTGTTGTATTGACTGCAGGGTGAAGGCGTAAGTGGGACGGGGGGTTGGGGGGGGAATTCCCCTTCATAAAAACGTCTGTCATTGTAAAATCGGGAGTAACTTCCATTCTCGGACACTTTCAGATTAAAACACTTGTCCAGTGTGTGTTGTTCACTTCCACCTGCCATTTCAGCTGTGATCACTGACACGCACGACTTGTTCGAACTTAGAAATCAGGACTTTTTCAGTTCTATTGTTGGCCGCTGTATTTTCACTTCGCTGCTACTTTTGTTCTGAATCTTCTTTAGAACTATGATCAAGGGCGAAGCGATGCTGGTCACGTGTTGATGACATCGCTGATGTAGTGACGTTTACTATCCGAAATTTTATCCGGAGCAAATTTTTAGCAAAATGGTTGGTTGTTATCCGAATTGGTTGCTATCGGAGGCGTTCGTTAACTGTGGTTCCACTGTACTATATACTATCAATAATGATGTCCAACAAGCTTAAGGACGATGAAAACAATGCAACAGGACCCATTTAACAACATGTCTAAGAAAGTCTACATAATAATGTTTGTTAGTTTCTTCCTAAATTTAAGGGTAAAATCATTTTATGTAATTATGTAGTGGTAATTGCCATAAACATGAAAAGCAGTGGATAAAGATCTGGTTTAACAAGACTGGAGTATTTCTTTAAATGTAGTTTAAATAAAAAACTGAATCTTTTTACCCTAAAATTTACTCTATATGTTACTGTTTATCTGTGTATAAATGCCCCACATGGACCAAAAAGGAGAGCACTGCAACAATGCATCACAGAATCATAATGATCATATCCATAGTGATTACAATCAATAAAAAGGGACAAAATAATATTTACTGATCGATCCAGCAGGTTAACACAACACTGACCAATCACATGGCACAGGCACGGCAACGACGATGAACAAAAACCACTGGGAGGAAAACACACAGACACGCAAACAAGGGATCACGAGATCTCTCCCGCTCCTTGGGAGAGTGGCATGGAAAGGGATAAGAAGTGCTTACTCTATGCCCCACCCAGTGCCTCCAAAAATCACCCCCAGGGCCAGAATGGTCCCTGCCACTGCCCCTATCAGCCTGTTAGTGGCCACGCTCACTGCGCAGAGGAAATAGGGGGGATTCAAAAGAGAAAATGAAAGTTAAAGCCCCATGCTAAGAGCACGCATGTATCAGAATCATTGTTAAAGTTCTGTGACTTTAACACGTTGAAACCCAGTTAAACTTGTTTACGTAAGTTTATGTAAATGTGCGATGGTTTATAATTGATAATGCTGTCTGATCAAGACGGAAATAAGACCAGGAAAGGTGACAAACCCTTAGGACCCTCGTCTTGAACTACAGGTGGTTCTTTTGGTGGGTCGTGCATGCTGCAGTCTGTCCCGGCCCAGGTGGTGTCGCAGGTGCAAGTGGCTTCATTGTTGCACACCTGGGAATAAAGGATAGATGAAGGATTACAGATTTTATGGAACAATAGTAATGGGGTGATACGAGAGAGTTTAAGTCACTCTACCAGCTCTCCTTTTAAAGCTACATATGAAATATTAACAGAACTGCTTCTCGGCAGCTCGATATTGTTATAACAATAGTAAATGATTATGAATTAAAATGTTCCTTTTCTTTCAAAGTTTTTACAGTAACACAGCAAGTGCCACAGAAGTCAGAGCTACAGCTAAGTCTTCCGTCCTTGCACATTTTGGCTAGGAAATGGGGAATGATGTGACAGTTCCTTACTGACCACCACAGGCACCTAAACAAACATTTAATTTTCACAAGCCAAAGTATCTATTGGAAAGCTTTTTGGAATTCTCTCTTTCTGGGAGGTCATTAGAAACTTTTACACTTTGTTGAGGACCAGCTATTGATGAGCGAACATGCTGTAGATCCTCACCACTCAAACTGCATTTGGTCAATAAGGGTCAATCTATGAACTCCCTTTCCACTGATGACTGATAAAAACATAGTTTATCTATATGTGAGGTGTAGCATTTTGATTCCAAAGTAAAACAAGACAAATAGAAGTTGCGTATATGTGACAACTCACACCATGTGAAGAGCAGACTCGACCATTTGGCCCTGAAGGGCAGGCTGTCAGGTTGAAGAAGGAAATGGGCAAACACTTCCGCTCAAGGCACATCATAGAGGGGCCACACGGTGTCCCGTCCTCTACATAACCCAGATCAGTGTCATCATCCAAAAGCACACGGCCACCACTGATGATCAAGATACAAAGTTGTTGAATACCATGGAAAAAAATAATAAAAAGATCAACAGAAAATCTAAAACAACACCTGCAGTCTACCAGCCGTCCCTGATGGTTGAAAGTGGTGGGAGTGATGTCTCCTTTTAATGCCCCAACTCTAGGGTTTCTAGTGATGTTTGTGCACAGCAGATACCCACAGAACACATCACTGTGAAGACAGGAAAAAGTTCAAAGAAGAAATTAAACATATATACACTTTATTATAGAACACTAACATTAAATTAGTAACACAATCACTAACTTTGGGTATTTTACCCAATAAAAACACTAACAGGGTAAATTCCACCCATAAAATCCTACTTTCAGGTGACAGTGCTACCCACTGTATAATTTTTCAATCGTATCCACCTAAATCCTAATTACTCTCTTGGCGACATGGCTGAGGCTGCCCACAAAGTTGAGAACAAGTGCTCACATCGGTGAATCGATTCACTTGTCTGCGATGCAACTGCACCGGTAGAATCAAGGTGCATCGGGTTTAATTTGCGGGCGAATTTACGGTGCATCGACTCTAGCCTGTTTGCATCGGCAAATACCATGGTTAAATCGGCTGTTTTGCTTTCCAGTATCTATTCCTTATTGTAACGTATTTTCCG
>JAOTRQ010000008.1:521329-532564 GCA_028565875.1 Hoplisoma paleatum | reverse complement strand
ATCATTATGGCTTTCCATAGTTGGAGTTCCGATGCAAAGGATGCTGGGAAATGTAGTCGGGAGTAAGACACGTGAAGTACCGCGGTTCTGAGGAGCTTCGGTGATAAACAAACTCCGTTTTGCACAACTTGCTTACAACAGAAGTCTTTTCGAAAGTCATCAAATTTACAGGCGTATATATATATATATATACACACATATATATAAACAATGTATTTTCCTTTATGCCTAGCAAGGAGACAAGTTAACTAGTCACTATAAAACCTTGGACCAGTACCATCGACTGGACTCTGTATCTGTTTAATTACAGTTGATTAATTGAAAAATAAATGTTTATGATGAATCACCAAATCAACAAATGTATAAAAATGTAATGGTTAAATAGCCTTTAAAATGAAAATTTATTAAAATTTATCTATTTAAAAGTTTAAAATATTTAATATGAAATATTTATTAGCTGTTTATTAATTTATTATTGAATTATAATTTACTAAAATGTTCCAAACAGTAGAGAGACGAAGAAGACGATTCTGAATATGTAATGCATGTAAATGATATGTAAATGAATCGTGACGCTTAAAAAATGTTACACAGTTGTTCCTGTTTTGACCTCTAGGGGCAAAAGCGGACACACACTTCTTATACACACACACACTTTTTGTCCGATCAACCGACTCCGTGGGGACCTAAACCCAAAATGGGGGTAAGGTTGCCAGGCATGTTAAAATGCTGTTTTCTATCGTTTGCAATGGTTGTGCCTCTGGGGACCAAGAATCGGGTCCCCACCGTAAAATTGGTCCCCACCGGTTTGGTGTGCTGTCTGGTCTTAGTCCCCACCAAGGTATAAATACAAGTGCACACACACACACACACACACACACATTTATAATATATTATGCAACTGTAAACTATATTTTCTCAGTAGTTTTGTTGAAACCCCAGAGCCTTAGCATCTTTCTGGCTCTGTAACCTTGTAGACAGGAACATTTTAGTGACTGAGCATTGCTTATTTCTTTCTACTGATTTATTAACACACCCAGTTCATACCCAACTGTGTTATACTTGAACTCTGATACAGCTAAATCCCTATGAAGAAGAGCGAGACTGTCCCCTCCAACATGTGTCCAGTAATCTTTTTACCCACATGAAACAAATTCACATGTATGCCAGCACTATGCTTGAGGAGGCACACCCTGCTTAGCAGTATTCTTCTACACTAGTGCAGACAAGGTTGAGATGGTAGCTCACTTATTAGGAGACTATAGCCAACATTTCCCAGCTTATGAACAGCTAAACAATATTTATACAGCCAGTTAGCAAATTGCAGCTTTGGTGTTCTCATATGTTTCAACACTGCATAGCCCGAGCAGCTATGTGCTGCCTCACTGCTAATAATCATGCCAACATGTGACTAGTGAACCTGAGCTCACTTGCAAGTTAAATTTGGTTAACTTTGGAATCTACTGAGAAAGCTACTCTAGGGATAGTAGGACTACACATCATTTTCCTTTCAATTCAACACCTTGCATCATTAAATTGCTTTTGTTGTTTTTACACTGAAACATATATGCAGCATAACAAATGCACAAAATTATAATCTAACATGATTAAAAGTACAAGTTCGATGTGTCATATGCATGAATGAAAAGAAAAAAGGCAAATAAGCACATTAATTAACACTCTAATTTGAGAATAAGTTCTCCTTTAGTTGTTTATGTGTAGAAAGTAAGATATAATCACCTTATTGGGCTTGTTGAACAAACAGGAAGCTCCTCCTCTGAGAAGGAAGTTTTTATAATCTGTGATGCTGCATTTGGAGAACCTACGTGGATGTTGCACTCTACATGAGTGAATAAAATCAGAAAAATCAAGAATGTCATAGACTAAAAAGCTTGTTGGTATTAAAAACCTAAAAACCTGTTGGTCTTAGAGAGTTGTCTATGACAAAAATTGACACATGTAAAGATGTAACACATCTTTTAAAAGAAGTCATAATACAAATACAAGCACACGATACAAAGTATAAATATTCTGTTATAGCCTGTTGTAGCTTGCCAAATCACTGTTATAACTACTAAAAAGATGAAGGAAAATGACTCATCTAGAAAAAGTAAAATATGAAGATTACATGGGGATAAATTGACACTTTCATTCAACATGTCTGTTAACTGATTTGTGAGGTCAGAGTTTTTCTGGGCAGGGTAATATACAAAGATTAAAGAACAACTTCACTATTATGTAATGGTTATCAATCTTAAAACTCCTTCCGTCCTTCCGTCCATTTTAGAGCAGTCAAAACATGTATTAGCCACACTAACATGTACAAAGCATGTAGATTTTAGGTGGGTACATAAAATCGAACATGTTTCGAATAATGTTATTTTCGAAATATGTAACCATTTTACGTGATAATTTCATTAATACTGTATCATGGTTAGTGGATAGAGAACTGGGCTTGTAATTGAAAGGTTGCCGATTCAATTCCTGAGAGTCAGCAGGTCATAACTGAAGTGTCCTTGAGCAAGGCACTAAACCCCTAACTGTGGCTATGGCTGCCCACCACATCAGGTATGTCGGCTCACTGCACAAATTGGGTTTTGGGACGGAACAAGTCCTAAATGTGGTAAAAACGTATTGTAAATTCTAAATTAATTAATTAATATAATTAATTGTTGAATACATGGATGTAAGACATGAATTCCTATGTAATGCTACAAGTTCGGATAAATCAGTGAAGGTTTTTAACCCCAAAAAAGAGGAAGATTATCAATGTTTCACCAAGACAGCAAGGCCATTATGCCTTGTATGTACAGAATGTCTTATACGTACAGTATGTGGGATAGTTACAATAATTACTAGAACAACAATAGGACTGTGTTAGAAGATTAACTGT
The DNA here is from genome assembly GCA_028565875.1 of Hoplisoma paleatum. Classification (NCBI taxonomy): domain Eukaryota; kingdom Metazoa; phylum Chordata; class Actinopteri; order Siluriformes; family Callichthyidae; genus Hoplisoma; species Hoplisoma paleatum. The sequence continues at coordinate 529,671 of JAOTRQ010000008.1, read as the reverse complement.
GGAATGTTCCACTATCCTACAAGGTCACTGACAAATATATAAACATGGTTTTATTGTCATTTTCATCATTATTACACTTCCAGAACCTCAGTAGTGTGTGATCCTTCTCTGCAGAGAAGATTAAAACTCTTTTCTTTAATAATCCAGTCTCTCATCCATTAACAATTTCACCCCCACAACCATACATTTATATCAGCCTAATTGTTAACTATTGTTTAAAGATATGTAGTTTTAACGGTCATTTAAAAATAAACTTAACAGAAAAAAATGAAAAAATAAAACAAATGTAAACACAACGTGGGTGTACGAACCCAGTATCTTCCATTATGCACCCCACCCAGGAGTCCATGCAGCCACACTCCTCTGTAAAAACACAAAACAGAGACACACATCAAGTCAAATTAAACAACATGCCACCCAGTGCCCTGTGGGCTACTCATCAAGTAAAACGTAGTATGACACAGATTTAGACATACTTCTCCTGCTAACAGGGTCCCACTGGATGCCCAAATTCTGTGCCAGGCTCTGAGAGAGAGAAGCAGCCATTGTCCATGTACCACCAAACTGAGACAGATAAGAATACACATTACTAGATAACTTAACTACAAGATTTGGTTTAAAAACACAAAGGTGCATCTCATCACTTTAATGTGCTGCATGCATGTAACCATACCTCATTAACCCCCACTCCTCGTCCAACTGAACATACACCACCAATGTAAGCCATGCAGCTGCGGCCGTAATGAAACGTGACATTTCTGCAGTGACAACATTATTCCTCAATATGTAAGCTAAAACCATATTTTACTTAGTGCATTCATCATCTGAAAAGACAAAACTTGTACATTATAGCTTTTGTAATCAAAATAATCATTTAAATGTATTTTGGATAAAAAATGATGAATTCCAGTCCTTCACAATGCACAACGGTGTACATATAATGGTCATGATTACCAAGATATACACATGTTCACTAGTAGTAATGTTTTTTTAAACTTATTACACACATAAACTAATACTTAAAGCATTTTTATATTAAAGGTCGATCCTCATCACAGTCTCACGTGAAGAGATGTACAGCATCTGCGTTGACCCTGATGTTCTGCTGTCTGTAATTGGAGAAATCTCTCAGCATGTCCAGTGGTTTTACACTTAAAGGAATTCTGTCCTTGTCTGTCCAGATTTCAACAGCAACCAGCACCACACGTGTGTTCAGTTGCTCCTTGAAGATCTGTGGAATAGCATATCATTTGAAAACGTTTTGACAGCAAAACAGACAGACATTTGGCAGCCAAGTTAACTTACTGAGTCGACCAGGTTGACGACTGATTTGGCGAAGTTCCTGGTATGCTTTTTGCTTTTATGTCTCTTAAACTGAAAACAAAACAACACAAAGATATTACTTTTTGTTTTGTGTCCCCTGACGGTATTTAAACACCACAAGGAAAGATCTAGTAACAAAACTAATCTGTTTTTATCTACTAAACTAAGTCTCAGCAACACAAATATACAGACAAAATGCCAAATGGTTGTAAAGAATGAGCCCATCAATGGTTTGGCCTATCAACTCACATTTCCATTATACAGTACAATAAAAAAATTCCATAATACAAAAGAATCGGTCTGATTTGGTCATCTGATCGTTTCAGAATAGACTATAAATTGTGGTTACACATGGTTTCTGGAAAATAAGATGTAACCGGTGTTTACTGAAATGGTTAGATTTAGATGAAGATGTCTTCTCACCACTGTGCTTTTTACACACAGCAATATGAATTCTCCACATTTAACACAATCTGTGCAGTGAAAGAAAAGCTCCTAGCCACGGCACCCAGGGAGCAATTATGGGTTAGGTGCCTTGCTCAAGGGCACTTTTGTCATTAGCTGTCGACTCCACAAGCCCAGTTCTCTAACCACCAGGTTACAGCTGCCATAAAACACACATTATAGGTGATATAATATCCCAAAAACGCCTGATGCCTCATTGCAGATTAATTCCCTGCAGAAGACAAATTGCCAATTAAGTCATGGTTGTAGAATTGTAGTTTCAGTGTTTGCCAGCTTCTCTGCTGGGAAACCTGCGGGTCTCTTCTGTTGTGATACCTGGACTTGAACAGACTGAGATTCTCATAAGAATCTCGCTGAGGTTCCAGCACTTTCAGCACCACCCTATTAGAACAACCTACTTGTTGATGAGATGGCAGCCACTGGGTTTTATATTTTTAGAAAGTTGGTTGTTGCAGGCAGAGAGAGCAGCATAACGTAGTATACAGGACAAAAACTATTTTTCATTCCAACATCATTACAGGTATTGATGTTTTGTGTCTTTCATTAGTTCATTTTGTCCACTTACTTTATTTCTCCACTGCCCCTTTTTTAATTCTACTGTTTTAGTTATACAAGCTAGTCATCTTTACCTTTAAATGGTATCTGTGTTTATTTGTATAAGTAATCAGTAAACTGAAGTGTTTTAGCATCATACCGTGTTGTGGTCACTGACTATCATGATCTCCAGATACTTCATTTCATCAAACACCTTCTGTGGTACCTAAGAGAACAACTTAAGTATAAGCATGGAAAACAAACACTTATCAATCAAAATGTTTCGGCATTGAATTTTAAACTGATTTTTACATCATCATCATGTGAAAGTCTACTGCACCAGTTTCAAAAGTAGCGGTTTCAAATTTATGCAAACAAACAGTTTCTGTCACACCCCACCCACCCTGTTTTTGCAAGTGGAGGAACAATCAGGTGATGGGTGGTGACAGGGAGGTTCTTTGCAAACTAAAAAAGCATTTTTTTCCCCAACACCAAAATATTTGGTTGATTTACATAAAATGAAAGGATTTTCACGATTAGAAGGGTTTAGAGCAGTAGAGACCCAAGTGGAAATACCAAAACACACAAAAGTTAGTTTTGCATAATATGTCTACTTTAAGCGGCCCCAAGAATGTGAAATCGGATGGTACTAAATCCGACTCATGAGATTTCTCAGACACGACTCCCCCCTAGAAGCTGATTTATTTTTCTGCCTTCACAAAGGTCATACACACCACGAAGTAATTCACCACCACAATGCTAGTAATTCACCACCACAATGCTAGAGAGTGTCTAGTTTCTAAGGATTCTGTCACATTTGTGTTTACCCTCAAGTTTAAGTAATGAATAAGAAAGATCGCTTTAGCTAATTAATGTTAAATAGCTAATGCTTTTTGTTGGTACTGCCATATGCAGAGAGTAAATACTTTAACTATAAAGCTATAGTGCTTCTCCTTCTGGTCTACATTGGTACCATTGCACGGTGGGCTGTGCAGATGCTTTGCACATCAACGCACATGCTTTGCACATCAACGCACATGCTCTGTGCCACAACGGCATTGATTTGCTGCTGAAGTGCCGCTAGATAAAATTTAGCAACATCTGATTCCACTTTGTGGGGGGGCGCTTAAAGTAGACATATTATGTAAAACTATTTTTCAAGATCTCTCGCAATACAGAAATGATGTCTTACTGCTCGTTTCCTGCGTCGTCTTAGCCAAGGCATGTCTGTAAAGTTCTGCTCTTCCTCTTCCTCCCCATGGTCCTCAGAAACTGAAAATACGTGAAAGAGAATTACAGATAGAGCAATGTAACAATAGAAACAAAAAAAGAATCTTGTAATGCATTATAATGTTTGAAGAAAAATCACCCAGATCAACGGGGTCATGGGCCATATGATACGACGACGTCCGACGTAAGGTATGAGGTCGAGACTTCATGCCCTATAAGTCAAAGTTCACACTATGCAGACTGAAAACAGCATTTGGCCAATGTTAGTCATGTAAATCATATTTTAAAGAGAAATTTATGCTATTATTTTACCACAAGATGAGTCTGGTTGAGTGGCTCAATGAGGTAGACAAAATCGCCATCGTCAAACATTCCACTGGAAAAAGAAAATGCACCTAAATAATAGCTTTGTTTGTTTAATATCAACACTAAATTAAATAATCTTCCCCTTAAACAACATTTGGAACATGTGGGCTGAACCTAAAGTAACTAATTGATGTAGACACACTGACAAGTCACATAACAACCATCAGCTAATAACCACAGTGACCACTGTGTGCAGCATAAACAGCTGCTAGATGGACAGTCGTGGTAGGTTATCAAAAGTGTATGGAGCCACGCTGACTGCAGTGCATCCATCAGCTGTTGGAAAGTTTGTGGGGAAAGCTCCACAGCAATCAGATGCTTAACAGGGCCAAACCTGGGGGATTCAAGAAAGTATCCAGAAGTCCTGGCCTACCAGTGCTAGACATGTGACATGAAATTGTCTTGTTGAAGGAGCCCATCTGGCCACTATTGGTGTGCAATAAATGATGGATTCCTACCGAAATCAGCCAAAAGTGCCATCCCCATGAGTGTACAGACCATAATGCTTCCATAGCCATTTGTCTTTTTGACATTTATCTGTCATACAAATCTGGCTTTATAGATGTAAATGACTGAAATCTGTGCTGGGTGCAGCTCTCTTTGACCACACTGGCCTGTCTGTTGTTACATGTCATCTAGTAGGAAGCATTTTTGTCTTTTAGCATTAATGTAGCAATCACATATGTATAAGTTTACCTGTACACAAGGTACCATGACCACAACAATAATGTAATCATTATTTCTGTTACATCCATTATTTTTAAACAGATAAACTCATTAGAACACCATACATATTTCCACTGTGCTTCAGTATATTTCAGGAGAGCGATAGCTAAAAGGAGTCATGCATAATGCATAATAATGTGCACAACACAGTATAGTCTTAACTTGCAATTGTGAGTGTAGCAAGAAACAATAGTTACTGAAAACAGTTAAAGCATTCCCGTGAGGTAACATACATTAAAGCACGACATCTTTAACATAGTCCTGTCTTAGGGATTAAGGGTCACAAGCATTCAGTCGTTTCTTTACACACATATTACTGTGCATTCATGAATCACTTCTTCGTTTTATTTTGAATTATTTAATAGTAGAAAGTACCATAATTTATATATTCTCACTACTATGAACAATTTATTTTGCAATCAATCCTCACAAAGCATCCCTATAAAATGTTACTAATTTATAGAGGTCAATCCTTGTCACTTGACGTAAGGAATAAACATCCTGTAAAAGGTATTACAACTCTTTTACAATTAAACAACCTTCACAACACCTTATGGATTTTTATTACAGTATTGGCATGTCCACAATTTCTGTCGGCCTCACTCTGTGATCCACAACCTCACACTAACATGATGACCTTCAAAACCTTTCATGCACCCCATCTGCCATCTGGCTTCACTGTGGGTCTCCAACCACACGTATGAATATGTTCACAAGTCTACACACACACACACAATGTGTACACATAACAAATAATCAACTTAAACAGCAACACGCATAGGAGTAAATGATTGTCAGTGGATCTTACTGAAGGCCGTTGCAAGTTGACAGAGCCACCCGAGAGGCTTCCATTCCTCTGATTTGTCCATGGTAGTAGCAGTGCTCCCCTCCCTATGATAAATTTAAACACAATCAAACAGTCGCCCTATTCAGAACAAATGTTAAAAGGTTAATAGGGCTGAAGGGCCATTTCTACTATCTAGTAACTACAGCATCAATCTGCTTTGTCCAGGTAATGATAATCTTAAAATATTTATTAGTTTAAATTGCAAAGGGACAGTGTAGCCTAGTGGGTAGTGCGTTGGACTGTAAACCCAAAGGTTGGGGGGTTCAAATCCAGGCTCTGCTACAGTGCTGAGTCCTTGAGCAAGACCCTTAACCCTGTCTGCTCCAGGGGTGCCGTACATTGGCTGACCCTGCTGCTCTGACCCCAACATCCAGACAAGTAGGGATATGCGAAGAGAAACATTTCATTGTACTGTACATCTGTATATGTGTAATGACAAATAAAATTTGAAATTAGAGCTGCAACTAATAATTATTTTGATAATCGACTAATCCAATGATAATTTTTTCAGTTGATCACGATCATTTCAATAAGCCCCACATTCTCTGCCTTAACCTCACAAACCTTCGTTTTAATGTTATTTAAGATACAATCAACTCATTAATAAGCACAATCACAGTACAAAATAAAATGTTTAATTAAATAAAGTTACATTAAATAAATAAATAACGAGTGAGAATTCTAAGAGTCGTCACCTTATAAAACAGGTTATTCGAGCAACAATACTTAGACATCACATTGTGTTTCACTTGCACCATTCAAAACAATAGGATGAGATGGCACAGCATGTTAGCATCTTAAATATTTTCTATCGAAAGCGCTTAACTTCACTTCAACTATATATAGAATAAATATTAACAAAAGTGTATTAACTCACAAAAGCCAGTCTGTCTTTCACTCCATTCATATCTAATGCTCAATATTACATTCATTTATGTAAGATGATTTACTAGGAAGGTAATAAGCGTCTTTGAAATTGAGCAACCTCCCTCTCGGGAGAGCACACAGGATGGTGTAAAGTGCTGTCTAGGTAGTTAGTGTCTTAGGCTTCTGAACATTGTCTGTATGTAGCACATTTAGCTAAATCTATATGATGTTATTGTAAGACATTTTACATGTTTTTATGTGTGCACAGCTTTATGTGTTTATAATTGATGTAATTTGACAGAATACAAGATTTACAATGATCCTGGGCTGTAAGGTGTTTGTGGTTTAAGTTTTCATGCATTACTGCAGTGCTGCCAGGAAACAACAAACTACAGTTTGTGAATGTAATGTTTGGGTTATGTAACAATTCAAAGAAGAGTTGCGATCTCAAGCCGATGCAGAGTTTCTCCTAAGCCGATCAATCTGGTGCTGACCACACCAGCAGCAGAGCAATGATTGTTTAGCATGAACCTGGTATTGTTTTACTCGGTTGGTTATAATACTCCCATATGCTTCTTACCACAGCATAGGAAAAGAGTGTCAGGTGATCCTCTGGTTGCCAGATTGCAACACTGATTTTCAATTAAAAACAATCTATAGGATACCAAAATCCATCAGTGTTTTTTAACGAAGCATCAACAACAGAATTTTTATAGTGGACGTTGTCAATGTTAACTTATCATTGCAGTCCTAGTTTAAATGTGTTTTTCTTACCTTTGAGAAAACTGGTTTGCCTTTTTCATAGTGGATCTCCATATAATGTGAAGTCAGCAAATCACTGGAAAATAAAATTATAATTAAAGCCGGAGCGAGTCATTATTTCCTGCTCAAAATGACATGTGTATCACTGGCCACATGTGCCATATACAGCTTCCATTAAAGCCCAAGGGTAAAGTCTGTTTATCATTGTGATTTTGTTTTTCTCTGTCTCAGTTTTGTTACGTTTCCATCAATCACTTTTTATGGTGACAGGGCTGGTTTCACAGAGAAACACAGGATGCGAGGTAGGATTTCAACCGAAAAGATTTCTAATGCACTGCATTGATATCTTTGGCTTTTAAATGTATATAAAATTTAGTAAAATGTTTGCATAACATATGAGATTTTTTTTCGTTTAGTGACTAAATAAGATTCCATGTCCATTAAATTGATAAATTAGAATTTCAAACCCATAACCACTTTGCTTTGGTGACCCAAGTAGTTGGTACAAGTAATGCCACATTCACAATAGACGAGTTCAGATCAGACTGTTCAGATCATTTGGAATCTCTTATAGTATGTTCCTCTTTCACATTTATTCAACTCTTTCCCTGCCAGTTTCCCAGTTGATACAAAAATATTTAACAGGACAAATTTTTGCTTCAGCTAAAAAAAACTAAAGCAAGAATAATGTCAAATGAACTAGGAATAAAATACATTCTTTAAATGAAATTCTCTTTTTTTCATGTAACCAAGTGTCAGCCTCATATAAGAAATGTAAGTGCATTGCTCAATGGCCCAACAATGGCTATTGGGATTTAAATTCATAACCTTTTGTGGATTTCACAAAGCTCTACCCATTAGCAAAGAGCTTATAATTTGTAAATATATGCACATGTGTATGAATTAGGGCTGACCGCAATTAATCGATTATTTGTTGGTCGACCGAAAAAATTGCTAGTCGGACAAATTCAATCGGTCGATTAGTCGCAGGAAAGAAAAACGCTGCGTTTCGTCCCTGCGTTGGGACTTTTAATTTGAACAGCGTCACAAAGGAAGACTCCATACCAGTAAGGGGCGGTAATGGACACCCTCAGATTATTGCCAAGCGCCATTAAACGCCACAAGAAGAAAACGTGACAGGAATTTATTCCATGTGTGAAAGGATGTAAAATATGGGATCATTTTGAAAAGGATAAAGATACAAAGAGGAAAACTTACAGAA
>JAOTRQ010000008.1:505556-521229 GCA_028565875.1 Hoplisoma paleatum | reverse complement strand
GAACAGGCCCGCGGGCGACTCATGAGGTCCTCGCGGGCGACCTGGTGCCCGCGGGCACCACGTTGGTGACCCCTGATTTAGAATTATAAAGTTCAATTTTTTCCAGATTTGTTTTAATACTGTACGCACAATTTGTGGTAATAGGAAGACAGAATCAGTTGATGTGCTTGATGCTGTTGGCTCAAACATCGTGGTAAGCACTAGAGGTGGAGAGGTAATGAGAATCCTGCCTAGACTCAATGAGGATGTCAATGAGGAGTGGATCTCTGACAAGACCAGGTTAACTGTTAGACAATTAAAATCAAATGTTTTACCTAGAATATCTTTCTAAATAGACTTCCTTCATGTTTTTAGATTTGCCTATGATGGACTGAAAAGGCAGCGTCTGACCCAGCCCATGATAAAGGATGCCAGTGGCCAGCTGGTGCCCACTACATGGGAGGATGTTCTCACTCGTGTAGCTGGCGTGGTAATTGCCTTACAAGTATCTTTTCTATAATACTTTTTAGTGGGACTGTGGCACTAGTGTTATTAGGGCTGCAATAGCTTATTATATAGTTTATATATTGTTATTTACTCTGTCGTGATTGGGGTGATAAAGATCACATGTTTTCTTTTGGCCACTCTCATAACAGGTTGCCACAGTGGATAATTCAACCACATACAGTAGAACCCCGGTTAACGACCACAATCCGTTCCGAAAGGTCGGTCGGAATCCGAAATGTTCACTAGCCGAAACACATTTCTCTATAAGAATTAACGCAAATACAATTAATTCGTTCCCAGCCCCAGTTGCCTCGTTAATATCTGAAAATTACACGATAAAATGAGAACAGTTATAGTACAGTACACATGAAGTTAAATAAACATAAAAAACATTTTAACACAAGAAAACATTTAGTAAACAAGATAAAATGTATCGTTTTGACTGTGGTGTGACGGCGTGAGTGGATGGGGGGGGGGAAGATCCCCCTCTATGAGAACGTCTGTCATTGTATAATTGGGAGTAACTTCTCGGTCACTTTCAGATTAAAAACGTGTCCAGTGTCTGTTGTTTACTTCCACCTGCCGTATTTCAGCCGTGATATCTGACAGACGCACGACTTCAAACTTAGAAATCAGGACTTTTTCAGTTCTATTGTTGGCCGCTGTATTTTCACTTCGCTGCTACTTTTGTTCTAAATCTTCTCTAGAATCATGATCGAGGGCGATATTATTAAAAAAAATCACTGAATAATTAGAATATGTAAAGATAAAGATAACTGATTGTAACTGTATTAAGCGCGAATGACGCTCCGTCTGAGATGCTGGTCATGTGTCGATGACGTCGCTGATGTAGTGACGTTCACTATCCGAAATTTAGATTGGCAACTCCTATTTTATCTGGGCTTGGGAGTAACACTAAATGTGCACTGATGTGTGGTTTATGTTGGATGGGTAGGTTTACAGTCCTTGATCAAAGCTTTTTTTTAACCTGGTCTGATTCCAGTTTTTAAATGGTGGCTTGGTTTGGTAGTCATGTTGCTTCATGACTAAGATCCTGGGTTTGATTTTGATGTGTAGTGATCCAGGTCCTGGTCCAGGTCTGTTCTTCCCCAGTTTGTCCGAGTTTAAGATCTTTCGGTTTTTCCACAGTCCAGATGTAACCTGAACATACAAAATTGTCCCTGACTGTGTTCAACAGTAAATACTTGAACTGAAATCTGGTTTAACCAGTAATTAGTCTTTACTAATTAGCAACCAGTCATTATTGTAACCAAAGTGGGTAAAAACATGTCATGTATGTTCTAGCTCCAGGGTGCTCAAGGCTCTGAGATTGCAGCTATTGCTGGTGGGTTGGTTGACGCTGAGTCTTTGGTGGCACTGAAAGACCTGCTAAACAAGATGGACAGTGAGGCTCTGTGCACAGAGGAAATCTTTCCAGTGACTGGTGCTGGGTAAGTTCCATTATATACTATATAAAGCATGCTCTCCTGTTTTACTTGTTAGACATTTGGCCAAGCTTTTAATATTGTTTTTGACATGCACTGATTACATTTAAAACTCTATTCCTCACCCAGAACTGACCTGCGATCTAATTACCTTCTAAACTCCCGCATTGCTGGTATTGAGGAGTGTGACATGCTCCTTCTGATCGGAACAAACCCTCGTTTTGAGGCTCCCCTCTTTAACGCACGTATTCGCAAGAGGTTAGAGAGTGTATGATGTTCAAACACTGTTGCTCATTTCCATTTTGTTCAGTACACTTAAGCATTCAGTGTTTTTTTTTGTTCCTAGTTGGCTGCATAATGAATTGCAGGTCTCTGTTGTGGGTAGTAAGGTAGATCTTAACTACTCTTACAACCATCTAGGCGAATCAACTCTGGTCCTTCAGGAGATTGCTGCCGGAACACACCCTTACTGCAAGGTTGTATACAAGCTTCATAAGATCATTTTTATTTAGAACCTATTATCTGATGTTTTCTGTTTCTGTGACTTCTTTAAGAATTCAGCTGTTTGCATTGCATATTGGATCAGCTTCTGAAGCTTCTTGAATCAAAACCCATTCATGCTTTATCAGTGCTTGGAGTTGATGGGTTTTTGTTTGTATAGCTTGCGGAGCAATTTTTCACTCAGCCACATTGTGGCAGGGTGTTCCATCCTGCTTGGAAAAGCAGGATCACCTCTAGATTGCTCCCAGATTGTTGGGAGAAGTTGCTAGTTGAGGATGTTTTGATACAATTTGTTATTAATGGCAAAATTGAGTGAACCCTCTTTCATAAATGAGAAGCAAACCCACACGGCTCATGGTGTGTACCATGTACGTGTTGACTGGCAGGCTTTAGTCTGGTAGTTCAGGTTAGTTGCAGCATCTGCCCTATATGCTGTTTTTGAGAAAATAGACAACGTACACTTAGTGTATAGTAATACATTTTTTTGCTATTGTTTTTTGAGTCACATAAGAAATTAAGCAGATCAAATACCTTTGCTGCAGGATGCTACAAGCCAATTAGCTTATAATCATTGTTTTCATAGTGTCTGGTTTGTTGGATTAATTGTATTTTGTAAATTATTGTCAAATTATTTAATGCTGCAACAATTAAATTATTGTCAAATTATTTAATGCTGCAACAATTCCTCTGGAATCTTGTTTTACTGTACGCTATACATTTATTTCTTTAAGTGCTTGGCAATATGAAGTTTTAACATCATACTTCTACGTTGGCGTGTTTTTCAGGTGCTGGCTCAAGCCAAGCGACCCGTAGTAGTTGTGGGAAGCTCGTGTCTGCAGAGGGCAGATGGCGCTGCAATCCTAAGTGCTGTTTCCACGATCGCTCAAAATGTTCGTTCCAGCAGTGGAGTGGAAAATGGTTGGAAGGTCCTGAATGTGCTTCATAGGTTAGACTAGTTACATTTACATACATACACATATATGGTCAAATATTTCTCGAATAGTTTTTTTTCACCGTCCATCTAGCTGGGCAGTATCACCTCTATATTTAGTTCAAAGCGCTCTATACCATCTTCATATGCGGACATTATATTTCTGGTTCTCTGCACCATGCTACCTAATTTAAAAACTGTGTACTCTTTGGCCTCATATTGAGATACTGCCACTACCACCTAGTGGTCACATAACTACATAACACTCAATTGATTGAAAACTAGATGGCGATAATCCTACTACATAGTTTCTACAACCAGTCCAGACAAAAACATGGGCCATGTAAAAATACTCATCGAGTTTTATTTTCAAAGCTTGCTTATTTATGTACAGTAGCAGATGATCCAATTTACTGGAGCCTGTCCATTTTGTCAGTATGTGCCACTGAAGCCTAACCTAGTTGAAATAAAGAAATTTGTGCTGGCATCAGCAGATGGTATTGTACTGGACTGATGTTTATCGAAGTGCAAAGACACTGGGTCTACAGGGTCCAAACACAAACAGATTAAAATTCTTAGTCTTTTTGAAACCCTGCAGCAAAGTGCATTGTGATCTGTTTTTCACAAGCATAACAGATGTGAATCACATGCTGGACAAGCAGGGCTTTAAATACAGTTGACATAGTTTGCACTTTAGTTTATGTATTCTAATGTTTACAGTTTTAAACAGCTTTGTTCTCTGTTAGCCAATTGTTTCTTTATTTTGTCGCAGTGAGATAGACATACTGTCTCCATATGAAGACATTGTTTTTTTTTTTTTCAAAAACGGCTTCCTGTACAAAGACATGTTATCCTACTAATCCCAAATAGCTAGACGAAATATAAAATGCACATCAGGGAAAATCAGGGTACAAATTCTTTTGCGAAATAATTAGTTTCTGGGATGGCCAGTTACAGCAAGTACCACTGCACATTTCACCATCCAACTTTAACAAAATCTTCAAATAATTGTTTTCACAAGAAATTTTTACTTTCTGTACATCACCAGGGTGGCAAGTCAGGTTGCAGCTCTAGATCTGGGCTATAAACCTGGTGTGGAGGCAATCAGAAAGAACCCTCCCAAAGTGCTGTTTCTACTGGGAGCTGATGCTGGATGCATTACCAGAGCAGACTTGCCCAAAGGCGCTTTTGTCATTTATCAGGGTAAACTTTGATTCTAAATTTATACTGTACATGTTTAGACATTATAGAGAAAACGGGCCAACCTAAAAATAACCTAGTTTTATATTTCTGAATTCGTAGTTATTATTTGCTACATCTAACACTGTAGGTCAGCTTTTGTGAGTAGAAAATGTTGTGCTCTTTTTCAGGTCACCATGGTGATGTTGGAGCACCCATGGCTGATGTGATCTTGCCTGGCGCAGCATACACAGAGAAAAACGTCACATATGTGAACACAGAGGGCCGTGCTCAGCAGACCAGGGTGGCAGTTACACCACCTGGCATGGCCCGTGATGACTGGAAGATCATTCGTGCCATATCTGAGGTGCACGTTTGATGTTTTTCATTATATTGAGTGTACAGGAAGTGACTTGTAGATCTTCAGTTAACTTGACCTGCACGGGTTGGTGTGGACACAGGCTAAGCAAAAGCTGCACCTCATTTTATTTTACTACTGCCACATCAGCTTTATGAAAAAGCCGTGTACTGTTTTGTTAATAGTTGGCTGGAGTCACTCTTCCCTATGACTCATTAGACGAGGTAAGGAGCAGACTGGCTGATGTATCTCCTAATCTTGTTCGTTACGATGATGTCGAGGAGGCCAACTACTTCAAACAGGCCATTGAGCTATCCCAGGTTGGTCTTTTTTTGATTGGTCTTTTTTTATATTTGTGTCTAATTATGTCTAATGTTGTATTTTCTCCTTTTTCAGGCTGTTAATCAGTCTCTGCTTGCAGCGCCTATTGTTGCACCACAGCTCACAGTTAAAGATTTTTATATGACAGGTAACTGACATTAAACTTAAGACTTAAATATCTAGTGAGCTCATTACCGTTGCATTGTAACCATCCCACACCCACAAGAAAGCAATTCAGATTTTTAACTACGTTTAAATGATGCCTTTTTTCATGTAGTGAAACGAGGAAGTGCTTTAGATTATTTAGATGAAGTTACCATAACTTGAGGTTATGTTAGTGATGAAGAAATGGGTCAGGGAGAGGACTAAAGAGAGTAGGCAGGCATACAAGAATATGCAGTGTAGGGCAAAGAGGCAGGTAGCAAAGGCCAAGCAGAATGTGTATGGTCTCCGAGTGCTTTTTTGTTTGGTCCAGTGATATACAAACTTAACATCCAAATATGGTGGAAAAAATTATGTATATATATATTTTCCAAATGTAAATAATCATTTATATGTTAGTAGTGCAAAGGGGTACAAATGTGATTTTATTTGGTAGTTCAGGCTTGTTGGGGGCTGTTCAGGCTTGAGTAACTGGTATTGTTTAATGGTGATGCGGCATGCTTGTGGGTTCCTCAACTGCAATGACCTCATTATCAGAATAATTTTGCATTTTCTCTACTAAGGCTGCTGTTCAGGTAGGCTCATTAGGTTTTTCTACATGTTAAAGATGAAAACAACAACAACAACATACCATTAATCATGCACAACATACAAGACATTGACACAGAGACCACAATGGGTAAAAAATAAAAGCACTGAAGGCATGGGAGGGTACAGTATAGTCTGCAGATTAGCATTGCAATGACCGCAGATCATTATTACAGTGATTAATCCAGCATCTTACTAAACCACAATAATGGAATTTAATGACTTGCAATCATGTATTCAAGTAGGCTGGAATAGGATTTAAGCCTAGAAGGAACACCTAAAGCATGTCATTAAAATAAATTGTGAACTCTAAAATCAGTCTGATTTGCTTCCATATTTCCACAACAGCCTGGTGTGACTGGCATTTTCTTCAAATAATGATGGGTAATATTTTTGTATCATTTGTTTATTTCACAGACTCCATCAGCAGGGCGTCCCAAACAATGGCCAAGTGCGTAAAGGCTGTAACGGAGGGAGCTGACGCAGTAGAGGAACCCTCCATCTGCTAAAAGTCCACTGTAATTTCTGTTTTCATAAGTTATTCCTATAGTTGCGGTAGAATGACACCAAGATTAAAATCTTTACTGTATTCTAGCCAGTTACACTATTGTAATATCTAAATTTGTTTTGCTTCTGTTTAAATGTGATGAGAATATTAAGGTGGTTCCCACGCTGAGATCAAGGGGTAAATTGCTTTATCTAAAGCTCATAATGAATAAAAATGTGTATTTGTGCTCATGTCTATTGTGCACTACATACGAGTCAGAGCCCTTTATCTTTATTAGGAATTTACATCTTTTTCATGTAGTTTGATAAACGAGTAGCTGCTGCTTGTGAAACATACCCTAACCATGCCCCATGATCTTAAAATTATTTGTGAAGTAACTAATTAGTCATGGATGTATTT
This sequence comes from Hoplisoma paleatum, assembly GCA_028565875.1. Lineage (NCBI taxonomy): Eukaryota > Metazoa > Chordata > Actinopteri > Siluriformes > Callichthyidae > Hoplisoma > Hoplisoma paleatum. Next base: position 514,351 of record JAOTRQ010000008.1, on the reverse strand, counting down.
ATTTTAAATACAATTATTTGGAAGGCATCGCAGTTTTTTGGATTAAATTATATTTAATTACACCACATTTTTATTTAATTGTATTCATATCATAAAATAAAGGCCAAATATAAATACAAGGGGAAAAACCTTAACATAACAAAAACATAAAAATAATAAATGTAAAAAAAAATACATAGCTCCCAGCAGAACTCTTACACTTAAGTAAAATATATTTGTGATTTATGATTGTGTACATGGTACTTTTGTGTGTATGCCATTGACCAGCTTTTAAATGTAGTGTAGATGCTGAAAAAAACAACAGCTTTCAATTTACAGCAGATTTGTTTTTGTTGGTTCACAAATTGGTAACTTTTAATTGGATTCTATTGAAGGGAGAATTTGGGTTTGAGTTGTGATTGTCAAAGACCAATGAAAACCAGACTATGCAAGACTTATATGACAAGGCATGAAAATTAAAGGACATTTCCACAATGAGATTAATAGCATAATCTGCTGTATGCTTTATCATACCTAATGAAAAGCAAGCTATACTGAAAGGGAAAAACTTTAAAGTTCTTTTTTCTGTAAGGATAGTTTACGTAAAAGTGGTTTTAATTTACATGCTATTCTTGGGCAACATTGTAGCTTTTATAAGAACTCGGTGGGACATGGCAAGTTCGTGTTGCACCTTGTAACATTGAATGAGTGTGATGAGGATGAAGCATTCCTCTGTAAAGTTGAAATCAATAAAGTACAAAACTGAACCTGACACTAATTTCACATATCAACAGGAATAATGCCACCATATTTGAGTTTCAGTTCGTGTTTTGTGTTTCTTAAGCGCTGAAAAACGAGCTTATAGAAAGTTGAATTCCAAAATGGTTGCGGAGGTTGTTGTTGCACTGTCTCTTGTTGTCATGTCCCCCCGGTGCCTGTAGTAGTGCTGTACGAAGCCTCGATGCTGAGACCAAACCAACACCCCGTTCAGCATACAATCGGCTACATTATAATCCAAATATTTAACATCTAAATGCGTACGAGTTCTGCGGTAAGTTGCATGCGTTGACGAAATTAGTGTATATACACGGAGAACACTGCTCGAGATAGCTGCGTTATCTAATAGCAAAGGATCGGATAAAGACGAGGCTGCTTCTGCAAGGGTTAGCAAGCTAAGCTAATCCTGATCGTGGGAGGCTCGTGCAGCACCGGGACTGGAGTAAACGCGAGGCCGAAAGAGGCGCGTCCTGGAGCGCGTTACTCGTTACGCTACGCGGGAGGATTAAACAGGCCCACGGTAAATAAAAATTCCTCCTGAAATCACAGTTAGAAAAAAAAATACGCACGTCGACAATAAATAAAATAAATGAAACGCAGTTTGCTAATGCTGCGTAGAAATATAAACACGCTACGTATGGAAAAGATGATTATACCTGCAAATGACCATCGATACCTTCCTATTAGTGTAAACAAGCAGCCCAGTAGCAAATACACATTAGATCTTTAGCGAAGTTTAAATACTATTCCAATTATTAGAATAAAATGTAACTGAATCCACTCAGCAAGGTACTAAATAGTAAATCATTTCCGCTTTGGTAGTTTTCCGTGTTTACTCTTTAGTAACCTGATGAAAGAGACGGAACGATGTATGAAGTGTCTCTAATCCTGGCTCTTAAGTATCTGATAAGGCGAGCTGACACTGGATAGATAGAGAGCAGGAGGCGGGAAGTTTTGGCCACCGTCCCCTTCAAACTCTCTTTGCATGCTAAACCTTCTATTCATTCAGTCACTGTGCCTCATTGCTGTTCCTTTAATGGTGTAAAGCAGTAGTTCTCGAACTTTGGAGACCTGGGACCACCCCGATCAACCCGAAACTCACAATTTCCACCCATGAGTCATCTGACAGAAACCCACTTATTTACAGAAGGTCTGAGGCACTGTACATCATATAAGTAAAAATATATTGAACAGCATGTCTCTGGGTGTTTTGTTTTTGAATTCTTAAACTGTCCTCTAATGTCACAAGTTCATGTTTGATTGTAATCTTGCCCTATATTCATCTACCACGTCTTTCTTACACATATTAGCAATTTTGCTGGCATATTGCTCTGTTATTTAAAACAGAGGTTGTAAGCTTGCTACTTTACTTTTTCAACATTTAGTAGAAGCATTTATCTAAAGTTGTGTACATTGCAGTTACACTATATACTCTAGCAATCGAGGGTAAAGGGCCTTGCAAGGGCACAACAGCAGCAACCTAGCATTGGTGAGGTTTGAACCAGCATTGTTTGGCTTACTAGTTGTGCATGCTAACGACTAGGCTATGACAGACCCTTAAACCCTCCATGACTTTGTTTGGGGTGGAATATGTTTAAAATTTTGTTGGATATACTATTTTACATCATAACAGTGTATAGCATGGCAGCAGTGTTAATCGGGTAGTCTTTGTGCGCTAAATTGGCCAGTATGCTGTTTAAATGTACACACATCCTAAACATTTAATCAATTAATACAACATTTTAATATCTGCTGGTCATGTAAATCTAGTAAATGACAGCACTTGAGTAAACAAAAAAATACACATAGCAAAAAAGTAAGTTTTAGGATGGAAATGCACTGTATTAGAAGTATTAATATGTCTACATAGTGCATCTACTTCTCTGATGCTGTTATGATATTACAGTCTTAATCCATATGCAGACATACCTACTTCTGTTCTTCCAGGAAGAAGGGAGGCTATTTCAATATTTACTCACATTAAGTGAGTACACAGGATAATGCAGGGACCGACAGACTATTCAGACTACGATTACTATATATGTACCATATTTAAAGTCAAAACTGTTATTGTAAATTAATTGAAGCACTTTTAGCATATTCAGAGTAATTTCCCTCTGGGATCAATAATATATCTTTGATTTAAATTTTCAGCTGTAACATTCTTAAAGGTGTCTTTGTGGCAATCAGGATTTCTATAGTAGATTTCGTTGTTTTGTTTCTTGTGACAGTGGCCTTTCTTTCTCCAGCTAATGTTACAGAGAGATCCAGCCCTGGGATGTATGAAGGGAAACACATCCATTATTCGGAGGTCGATCGCAAGCCTCTGTGTTCATACAGCCCAAAACTCTGCAAACAGCGCAGGCTCAATGGCTACGCTTTCTGCATTCGCCATGTTCTGGAAGACCAGAGTGCTCCTTTTAGGCAGTGTGAATATGTAGCCAAGTACAACAGTCAACGCTGCACCAACCCCATTCCCAAGACACAGGATCGCAAGTAAGTCTACACCAAGCACAAATAGCAATTTGATTACATTTCTTTCAAATCGGTGTGCTCAAAACTAACATTTAACTAAATTGTATTTGATGATTCTAGATAAAAGTTTGATTTGTTGAATATATATTCAAAATAATCCATATAAATAATACACCGTTGTGTCAAAATTATATTTGACCATCTCATTTAAATGCATGAATATAGTGTTAGCTTCCCTTTATTAGTTACACCAGCCTTCTGTTTATGTGTGTGTGCTTTTTCTTTACAATACTGTACTTCACAAACAAAAATTGTCACTCTAAATTGTTGTATGGTGCTTTGTTTGCTAATTACTATATGAGTTATGTCTAAAAATAAGTTGGAGTCCAACAGTTAATTGTGGCCTAATTATTTTTAAATACTTGGCTTTGTTTAGGTAGATAAGAACGTGCAAAACAGGGGCGCTAACATAACTTACGAGGTCTGATAGATTGGAATGTAGTACTCAATTAATTCGTAAGCTCTTGTGTAGAAGTCTTTTAGTATTCTGCATGGCATTTGCTAAACAACAGGTAAAGGACTAAACATGGAGGTTAATCTTGATTCATCTAATGAAAATAAAACAGTAAAGTGGCTGTTGTGCAAAACTACCAATGGTCCAGTCAACGCCCAAAATAAAACTTTGTCTGTGTAAATGCTTGAAGGTATCATCCAACCTAATTAATCATTAGATGATCTTCACAAAGAAATGGAATAAAAAGCCAAAATCAAGTTGTGTAACAATACAATCATAGCAGCTTATCAAACCACTGCATATAATACATTTATTTATTATTTTAATTGGTATTCTTTTATTATTTATTAAAAAATATCAACATAGTCAATACACAGTCATGCTGATAATATAAATAATACTGAAAACTACAGTTTTTTTTTAACATTCATATTTTTGTACTTCATCAGATTTTGCAACAGTCACCTCCAGGTCATGGGTGTTCTACCTAAAAAAGAAAGAAAAAAGAAACAGGAGACTCTTGAATCTTTAGCCCTTAACATCACTGTGCCATCCCTTGCTCTCAAGACCCCTAATAATCTGGGCCACTTACCCTTGCCTTCACCATCCTCCCTCGCATCCTTGCTTCCTCTGGATCCCTATTCCTTCATTAAAGTTGATAAAGGAGGGGTGAAGAAAGACAGTTCTGGCCCAGGGAAGAAAGCTCTGAACTTCTCAGGCCAAAATCAAAAACAGAAAACTAAAGCTCATGCTGTATCTCCAGCCCCATTTCAGCATTCCAGCTCCCACCATCTCAACTGCCCTACTCAAGCTCTTCCTCCATCAAAATCTGCATTGACACCAACCTCGACACACATCAAACCTGGATCACAGATATTATGCACAAAAAAACCTGTCCTGGTTAACCATCAGATATTGACCAGGCCATCCATCACTCCCACCCTCAAACCCAAGACCAAACAATCCCAAGAACAATTTACAGAGCCTATTTCCACCAAGATAGACGTACCCACAACTACAGGCAGATTAACGTACTGCAAGAAAATCCCTGGGGAGCCAGCATGTTTAGTGGAGCTCAGCAGATTAATGAAAGAGCAGCGAAGAAACCAAGAGGATCTAAGGGTAGATTTTGGTGGGTACCCAGAAGGATAACTTGATAGTTTTGCAAGCTTGTTTAGTTTTTTGTAGAAATTGCATTTGAGTTATTGTTTTGCACTACAGAGTCATCTGAGGACAGTGGAGAAGAACAAGAGAGTCAGGTGAAGAAACTTGCATCATCTCAGTATAGGAGTTTACTGAAAAAATGGCATGGTAAAAGGTAATTAGCAACTACAACCAAGTTACAGTGCACATCACATGCTTGCACATCAAAATACATGGATAAATTCTGAGAGCGCAACAGTAGAGCATTAAAACAGGAGTGTGGATATATGAGTTGATTGACTTATGAGCTTAGTTACAGTTGTTTGTACAGTAAATATCTGTTCTTGAGTATTTCTGGTGCTTATTCACTACATTAAAAATATACTCGTTCTTTAGTTTTATCTTGTAAAGAATATTTGTTTGTTTATTTAATCTATTTCTTTGTTTATGTACATTCATTTTAATATCATGTCATGGTGAATGAGACCTCTTTAACTTTATTGCCATTGGCTGCTAGACATCAAAACCGTGTATAGTTGCAGTAAAACTTTAATGTGAAATGTATGTGTTTAAATCATATAAAGCTAGATTGAAACGGTGGCCATCATGTAGCTTTGTGTTTTTTCTTTCTTACAGTACTAGTGAGTCTGGTACCCGTGGAGCGCGCATGTCTGTCTTGTGTTCTTATTTGAGACGAAGACATAGATACCTGTGTAAAGAAGAAAGAAGTTTACGGAGAGAACGGAAATCACAACACGTTCTCCGAAAAACACTGCTTCAAGCAGCCACTCGGTACCCTGATACCACAGCTCAATTCATTCATCCTCAGATTTCAGCAAACTCAAGGTAAGTCCGGTCATCATTTTGGTTTTATAATGTACAGTAGACTGATGAGTTGACTGTTTTCCCTTAAGAAGTAATTTAAAAAGGCAGACATCTAGATCCTTCTATAAATAATTATCCTTACTAATAGGACACAATTATTTGCTCTTAAATCTTAAATTATTTATTGGACAGTGTAGGCTAGTGGGTAGAGATTTGGGCCATCAAGCGGCTCAGCTACACATCTACTGTTTGGTCTTTGAGCGAGACCCTAAACTCTGCTCCTGGGGCACCGTAAGATGGTCCAATTTCCATACAAGTTGGGATGTATGAAAAAAAATTTTTTATCGTACTTCACGTATGTGTGTTTACAAATGAAGGCATTTTGGATCTTCTTTCGGGTCTTTTTGATGTACAAACAGAAATGACAAAAAAACATTTTTTATACTTTTCAAATTGCACCTGAATTTGCAAACAAACGAATTATGTTCACGCATACGTTATACATATGTTCACGTTCATCTTTCTACAAATTAAACATCAATAATTATTCACATTTGATAAAAACTTGCACATTTGTTTGTGACTTCATATGGTTGACTGTTCTTGTGTTTTATAATGAAATGAAACATTTTTCTCAGAGTTTTAATTCATGTCATTTCATTTGGATGTTAGTTTCCTTATGTATATTTTACTGTGCAGTTCTGCAGATTTGACGACAGGCAGCTCAAACTCAGGACTTTGTGTGGCCCAGATTGATGGTGAAAACTGCAGTAATCACTCATTGCCATTCACCAGGCACTGCTTTCAACGTATCCTCAGAAAACTTTTGTCAAATTTAGACTGGTGTCATTTTATTGCATTAAATCTGACATTTAAACTATTTACACATGTTCAGTTAATTGATTTGCAAATTGACTTATGGATGCCAGCCTATCAGATAATCTTCCCTTTCTCCTTTTGACTGCCTGCCATTTTTTCTTTCACTGCTTCGATCTCACATCTCTTTGGCCACTTTTGTCTTTTCCTTCCTCATGGAGAAAATTCAGCCTACTCGTGCTTATTTAATCTTGGCCTAACAATTTGATAGTCTGTCATCTCATTGCTTGACAACATACTAAAAGTAGTTAATTCAAGTTTACATATATTTGTTACAATACTGTTGTATACACTAACGAGTCAATTATATGATCATTCCATACAGGATGTTATGTTTTCTGAGTTGTCCTGGTGGATATATAAGGTGTGTGAAGCGCACTCAACTATTGAAAACTCCACTACTAAATATCCATACCATTGATTGTGTTGTCTGGGATGGTTGTGTCATTAATCTAGAAATGTTTCACATTAGTCGGAAGTAGTGTGCATTTAAATTTCTAAATTTATATTTAGAGGCTACTCTTTGTCCCCCCATTTCTCCAAACTGGAACCCAATTAAGCATCTGTTGAACCATCATAAATGTCATGTTTTCTTTCTGTTTCCTGCCCCACAGCATGGCTTCAGAGACCTGTGACAACCTTTCACGACCTTATTGCTCTTTTTGCTGCACATAGCATTTTTCTGGATGGTGGTCAAAATAAAATGACTTGACAGCATACTGTATAGACTATTCCTGTCTGCTGTTGGTCCTTGACATTTGTTCCTAGATATCCTGCAGAGCAGATCACAGCAGCTGTTCTCCAGCTGCACAGCACGATTCGCGGATGGGGCACAGTGTTCTGTACCAGTCTTTGACATCACACACCAGACACCTCTCTGTGAGGAGCATGCCAAAAAAATGGTATGTTCTTTTGCTTCTTATCATATCCTTTGACAAATGTGAGTGCATATAAGGTCAAAAAATGTACACAGCTTGAGCAAAAGTACTACCAAAATCCAGGCTCTGTCATAGCCTGGATATTGTTGGATTGTCATTTTCTATTCGGACAAATTTACATTAAACAGCAGGGAGCACTGGTGCTACAAAAGTCACTAGAGGTCGCTAAATGACATCATCGTCAAATTTGCATAATGCGTGTTTTTGAAGCTGTAAAGGAAAAACACTGTAGGAGAGAAAAAACTGAGAAAACTATTCTAAATATGTTAAAACCACAAATGTTCTGTTGCCTTTGAAATAGGCAGTTATATTTTAAAATAATTTCATGACTTTAATTCTTTGTTAAAATAATTTTACATAAATTACACATCTGTTTTGTTTATTGTTAAATGTTAGCATGTTAATATGTGTTGAAAATGTGTTTTTTATATCACAAAGTTTGGCATAGAAATCAGCCTGGGTATTATCTTCAACAACCAGCCTTTGAAATCAGGCTTATTTAAAAGTTTAGTTATCATTTTACTACTGGCCAGTTATGACAATAATCTCAGAGTAGAATATTTTATTCCAATTTTAATCTCTGAGCAAACATTATGTGGCTTTAATACGCCGTCATACATATCAGACTGACACAGATTTTAAATTACCTGGGGAAAATGTTTGTGTTGGTGCATTTCCTGTATAAAGTTTTTTTTATCAGGTCACAACTTCGTAACAGTGGTAGAAATGTAAAGCGTTATGATTTATATTTTATCAGGGTTTACTTTAACACGCAATGAATCCTGTGACATAATCGGCCCTAAATGCATCCTTTAAAGGCTGCAGACCCTGAATTGGGTTGCAGTAACTATGTGAGTGTTGTGGGAAGGGGCCAATGAATCCTCTCGCTAAAGACAGTAACTAAATGTATGTTCATCTCTGAGTCTCCAAACGTCTCCAATAACAAAACAACAGTTGCTAGATTTATTGCTAGAGGCTAGAGGGTCTGAAAACAAAGTCGCTAAGTTGACAACACTGTTCAGTACACTAAACAAAGCTGAACTGAATGAAAACTTCGTAAGGTGAGCGTGATTGCAGTCTGCATTGTTAGTGCCAGGGGGAGACGGCTGTCAGCTTTTCAAGGTTTTGCAATAATGTAGGGAAATTGTTTGCTATTATTTTCATGTTGTTAAAGTTGTTAAATTAAAGTGAAAAAAACACACTACAGGCTGATCCAACTTTAATGTAATGTCCTTAAAACAAGTCAAAATGAGGCTCAGTATTGTGTG
>JAOTRQ010000008.1:495073-505456 GCA_028565875.1 Hoplisoma paleatum | reverse complement strand
GTCTATTTGTCAAGATGATGGTGCCCTTTATAACCAGCTTTAATCATCCATGCAGCTGAACTCAACTCTCTTCAAACACTCAGACAAACTAAACAAGACTTAGGGGGTTTCTCTAAATTTCCAAAGGCTTTAGCACACATCCAGTCAATTAACTTTTAATTCAGTTTGCAATTAGCCAGTAACAACACACCACAAATTCTATTCCAATAAGCAGCCATCAGTAAAAGCACAACTACTAACACAACAAGCCAGATAATGATCAGATGGTGGAAATGTATTAGGAGGTGCAATAAGTTTTCTCAAAGCAGATGCTTTTGAGCAGAAGATGACATATTGTTTTCTGATGCTGGCAATAGAACACAGCTCTGTGCATGTGTAGAATTCAAAATATTCAATTCTCAAGACCACAATAACATGTATATCTTATAAAGCTTTATATCGCCATGGGATTATAGTTGTGACTATTTTCCCAAAAAATAATTACTGTGCCCACATAATCAAATGAAAGCAGAGTTTATATGTCACATACATAATAATACATTATACAACCAGCAGTGAAATGCTTTCATGTCTGTTCAGCCTAGACATAATAAAAATACATTTGTTAGAGATTTGTAAATGTTAAAAATGTAAGTACAAGAATGACAAATTACAAGTATATATGACAATAAAACCAATATACACATCAGAAAAAGTATAATGTGAATGCAGTGTTTAAGTGTCCAAAGTCCAATCTAGCTATGTACACACAAGAGTATAGACTGTACATCTAGTTATCACAATGGCAACAATAGTTGAATCCTTTTAAACTAGCTAAATTTTTAGTTTATTAATATTATTTCTATTATTATTTCTATTCTGAGCAAATTCATACAGCCTGATTATTAAGTTGTAATCTCATTATAAAATCAGCCGATTCTAGTTGTTTTTGAATGGTGTTTATTACTTTTATGACCTGTGAACACACCACCTGTGTATTTTTTCTCACGTCCTTTTGGCTACCTAATACAGGCTGCAAGACTTTACTGTACTGAGCCCACTTAAGTAGGAGATTTAGTTGCTATGGAAACTGATTTACAATGGGGAGACCAGAGTGCTGACTAACTGTACATAATTCTGTTTTTATCCACAAATCCACTCACTTTCTGTGGGTGGAATATTCCGCCTGCTTGTTATGGTGCATGCACCATTTGTTCATGTGGTCAGCGTGCAGGAGACACGATCTTAGCTTTTGTGTATCTTTCTTTATGTTTTAAAGGGGTTGTTGGTACGTAGGTGGTTGCTGAGCTTGGTAAGGCTGAGAGTGTTTTCTATTTTTTTTCTGCTATTATTCTTCATGTACACCAGAGAATTTGTTCCTGAGACAGATCAAGCAAAGGTGAACTGACTTTTGATTGACAGGAAAACTTATCTCAATGTGTGCTCAGATATTCAGATACTGGGTGTTACATAAAGGGATGCTTTCGATATTCTCACATCTTACATAACGACACGCTCATCATCTTTCTTCCGTTTCATCAAACAAGCATTTTCAAGAAAACAGGCCAACCAACATTAACACACTTAGAAAACATCTATACAGTACTTGCAAATTGGCAGTTCAGAATATGTACATTACTAATTCTGGTGCCTTATCCAGTTATGGAGTCAAGTCGTTCAACCTATGTCTGTGTTCTATATGTTTTGATTTACAGATGTTCTCCCACTTTCTGTCATTTTTTTAGCACATCCAACCCCCTTCGACATGTGGGTGATGTTAAGCATTTAGTTTTTTTTGTGTGCTACACTTTAGCAGCTGCTCTTGATAAGAAGTGGCTAAAAGTTAACGTCATGCCGATTGTTAAGCTTGTTGGGGGGGGGGGGGCAGCGTAGCTGTGTATCAGCGCAGTGTTCGAAAACTGGCTATAGTTGGGCTGACACATGAGATTGGAAGTTGTAGATGGTAGATGTAGGTAGCAAACTACAGGTCCAGAATGCACTGCAGTTACAACTACAGATATAGTTTTGTACTCCAAGAGCAAACAATAGTGCATGATTTTATCATCTTCCTGTATTTTGTTATTTATTTGAAGAATTAGAATCTAGAATAATTTTTCAACATTGTGCTTTTACACACTTAGGAATTATTCGTCAACATTTAACCCAGTCCATGCAGTCCACACTTGTGAACACGAGTGAGGAGCAGTGAAGACACATGCTTGGTACTGGCACATTTGGAAGCCCTGGCCACAGCACCAGGAGAATAGATAGAAGTTAGGTGCCTCTCTCAAGAGCACTTCAGTCATGCACGGTTGACTCAAAATCAAATTTCTGGATCACAAGCCCAGCTCTCTAACCACCAGGCTGTGTGTGTATGAAGACACACATCATGATCAACGCATACCTGCACAAAGCTGGGACAAGTGGTTTAAACAGGGTGTGTCTGTCAAGCAGCCAGCATTGTTGATGTGGCTGCTAAGTCAGACAATGTATCAGGATCCCAGCTCTGGTGTGCTAGTGCATGTTTTACCACTGTGTCACCAAAGCAGAAAACTTTTTTTTAATGTTTTTCCGATACTTCTAGATAGTTGAAGTCAGTAGAATAAAGGAAATCAGTCAATTAATCCATAATTTATTTGGAACACAGTACAGTACTTAACACATTTATGAATTATAGTAACATCTAATTGGGGCATTAGTATTTCAGCTTGCCCACCAATTCAGTTAGTTAACTAAGTTAGTGCTTTCCTTAGGTAGATAAATTGGAGGGTTGAGTTAGGAAAGAAATCCAGGGTTAAAGATATTCCTACTTTTAATGCGGCTCATGCTCTACTGTGTCAAACCATAACGAGAGCAGCCAAAATGATACACATAAGTGTATAAAGATTGTGTAATAAACATGTACAAACCCGATATTTAAAAATCTAAAAATGTTTTTTTTTAAACATTTGGAACATTTAGAATCCAATTCCTGAGTATCTGATGTTCTGAGTATCTGTCAAACTGCTAGTACAATGGCGTGTTAGCCAATGTGTTCAACCAACAATCCTATTTAAAAGGAAGATTCATTGGTAATGAAGATGATAATTATGTTTGCTTTGCAAGGAGAATTTTGCTCATACTTGCTGGATAAAAATCTTCAGCTGCTCAGCTGTCTATGTTTGCCATGGTCTAATTCTCCTGTTTAAGTTCAGACATGTATAACTTGTTGTCCATTGTGTTAGAAACCAGGTACCAGTGAAATGTAAACCACACATGTCTTCTGTACTTGGTTCGTTTTTTTAAATTGTATTTAATTTCCTTAATTCAGTGTGACACGTCAGTGGATTTGGTTTATGCAAGCTTGCAGTGGTATGATGTCCACAGTGATAGTCTAGTGGGCAGAGCTTATGACAAACGGGTTCAAATGAGTCTCTAGTATGCTGCCATTGTCAGGTTCTTAACCCTTTCTGATCCAGAGTCATTTTCCAAAGCAATGTACTTTGAACAGTGGTTGATCCTGGCTTTCTAAATGTTTCACAATAATATGAATGAAGGACGGTATAATACCTAATTTGTGGTTTGGCATTATGAAATGTTCTGGTTAAACTTAGGGACAATTTTCTGCAAATGTTTGATAGTAAGCTATAACCCACTATTCGAAAGACAAAACCCCGATTAATAATCAAGAATGATATCCTGCTATCAGTTTAGCTTTTAAATGTGTATTGTTTTAATATTTACTGTTTCAAAATTTATTGTTACTGGTAAACAGATATAGTGCTGATTTGCGCCATTGTGAAAACATTCCTTTTCTTGTACTATAGAGTGTGTTAAATTAGTCCATTATGTTTCAATGCACTATTTAGAAGAAGGTACCAGTCACTTTCTGCAAAACTAGGGAGGATCATTCTGATTTACAGCAAAACATCAGGTACATGATTTAGCTACTGAAAATTAGCATTTTATGTTCTTTTAAGTATATCACTTAATGAGATTTTAATGAGGTTTTTTAACAATACATTTTTGAATGCACTTTTTTTTAAACGTTAGTGCTCTCAATTTGACTTCTTTTGGTAGGGCAATGATGGCTTAGTAGGTAAGGTATTGAGCTATGGATCAGAAAGTCCGAACACCCCACCTACATGAAATGTTCATCCTACTTCATCCTACAGACTCTGACAAGTATCATCAAAAATCATCTTCTTTATTTAGTTGTATAATGCACTGGAAAGCTAAATTACTTTTAGTCTAGTCTACTTTTCAGAATTGATCAGTAACCCATTAGTATGTATGTATTTAGAATGTAGCTGCGGCAGGGGTTGCCGCATGCATGTACACGGAAAGGTTGAGAAACAATGAAGTGAAGCTGCTTTAGGATTATTTTGAACACTGAAAACTTAATTCATGCATTACGTAGTATGTAAGTCTATAAAAGCAATCCTTGCTATGACCTGATTACGATCAGCTTTTTAACTGTGGGTCTTGATATTGATTTACCCCCTTGGCAAATGTTCTGGAATACTTGGCTAGTTATCCCCCTGTTCATAATTCATGTTCATGTTGGAAGTTAAGGCCAAGTTCAGTATGGAAATCTAGAGAGTACACACCATCTGGGGCTATGAGCTTGTTGGACATTTTATCCATTTTTATAAAGTTGTTCTATTTTGGAGCTTTTCTCAGAAGGCTTCGGACAAGATTCTGAGTGTGTGAAAAATTGTTTTAATGGAAGTGCATTTAAGAGGTTGGAGGAGAAGAACTATTTTTAGGATGTCACACAAAGCTAGTTCATAAATTCGTTCCATTTGGAACTGACATTGACTTTTGAGAATTTGAAAGAAAAAAATCTCAGAATTTACTGTCTTTGCTTTTCTTATTCACAGCAATAAATAACAACAGTATGATTTATAACAATTATAGTTTTTAAATACCTGTATAAACATGATTTATTAATAAACATTTTACAAGACATTACCTTGATACATTAACACTATATATGATACATTAACACTATACATGATACATTAACACTATAAAGCAGACATACATATTATAAAAAGTGTAGACTTTTAATCAGATGTATACTGATGTATCTTTGGATTAGTTTTATTAAAAATTAGTGTAGTTATATTGGGTGAATTCATACCTGTGGTCTCCACGATACCCTCCAGGATTACCACAATCTCAAACTGCTCTGTCTGCATGGACCTGAGTGATAGATCATAGAACGGGCTTTTCGAATCAATTACATGGCAGATGGTGAGGGGTGACACTAGGAAGAGCTGATCTGCTCCTGTACTGAAACCAACATCTAGCTCCAGCTGATCCAGCGGCAGGAATTCACCTTCGGGTGTCTGTCGAGACTAAGAGTAAAATGTGAAAATAAGAAATAATTATTAATAGCAAAATATGAGAATATTTATTAATAATCTACTTTATATACGGTCCATCTTAAACATGAACAAACCCTAAAATTTCCTCTCACCAAAGCACTTTCTGTTTGGTTGTCCACCAACCGGCTTGCTTTCAGTATGCTATAAAAATGGACTTCTTATTCCCCTTTTTCATTAAGCCATATTTTTGGAGTACATGAATGATGTGAATAATGGTGTTAAAAATAAATGGCTTTACTAATGATCATCATTACATTACTTATTGTGATTCGTTACTTTATTGAAACTACTTTTATCGGACACGTTTTATTAACCAGGAACCGTGATTTCTTTTTTTTTGCTATAGTTTGGGGGAGAGGGGACAACCACATAATTGATTGGTAGTTGTTGTTGATTGTTCTGTAATCAATGTGCTTTTTACGGAGTAGGAACTACTCTCACATTGAACCTAGCTAACCAGCAATGCCAAGATTCAGGACTCTCAATACTAGGACAAATACTGACCTGAGAACTCAACAACGACACCTGGAAGAACAAAATCTAATGTAAGAGAGTAGATTTGGACACCATTCAAGCACCTCTCATCATCTTTATGCCTAGACAAATCTAAGACTGCCCTAGATGGCAGCCCAAACCCGAGCCAACATGAGCTTCTGTGACACAGAAAGAGATAGGGGAGCCACATCTTTAAAACAGCCCAAGCTTTTTTTTAAATGAACAACACAAACTTGCAACACAATAGAACAGGTTGCCAGGTACATTGTTGATGGGTAAAGCATGCCAAAGACTCAAGCGTTTCCATATTTGTGACCATTTATCAACAGAGCTCGATAGCATTCACCCTTCCAATGAAATATCGAAAAATTATATAAACTGTTAGGAATAATGACTAATTTTGTCAAAGATGAGGTGAACATTAATTATATTTTGCAAAGGATGATTGTGGTGATGTGATGTATTTACAACTACATCAGTGATGAACATCACACACTTGTTTCATGTACTGATATTGATAAGTTACTGTCAAAAAACACATGCTGTATACAGATGAGCTACTGCAAATGGCACAGGTCTATGGAATGAGGACGGTTGCTCTATACTGGCAGCAGAGACCAATATTGGACCAAATAAATATTGGACCATCGCAGCATGTCATGGAATTTGTTTTATGATGCCATTGCATGATTCCGTAAGATTCCAATGGTCAAACTCAACATGATCTCCTCCAAGTTAAATTTATTAGCAATAACAAAACATAAACATCGATCACATTATCAGGTAGTACTGCACGGTCTACTGATAATTTAGCGTATAGTTGTATGTTGTAACCTATGACTAACTACATCCAAAGCTTTTTTCTGTACAAAAATAGAATATACAGTACGGTATATAAAGACTGTATATAACAGAAAAGCATGGTTTACTTTAAATAATGTATATATGTAAAATGTAATATGGTATATTTTATAATATGTCCAGGTCTTATTTTCTGTAAATGTATATTCTCTGCTTTATTTATTGTCACCCGTTACCCATCAATCTATCCTGTCATTTCCTATGGCTCTGTAAAAACATCATATTTTTATTAAAATTTTATTAGCCTACATACAGCACAATTAACAGTGTTTTAATATACTGTTGTCTTTAATATGTTTAATCTTGATTATATCTTTAAAATCTGTTTAAAATCACAGTTATCTGTCTGTAACTCTCTGGTCACCTTGCATTACTGTATTATATGTAAATAATCTCTATCTTGCACTTCTAGTGAGATGTTACTGCATTTCATCTGCTTTGTCTTTGTTTACTTTGTAC
The DNA here is from genome assembly GCA_028565875.1 of Hoplisoma paleatum. NCBI lineage: Eukaryota > Metazoa > Chordata > Actinopteri > Siluriformes > Callichthyidae > Hoplisoma > Hoplisoma paleatum. The sequence goes on along the minus strand of JAOTRQ010000008.1, from coordinate 498,290 downwards.
AATGACAATAAAGTTGAATCTAATCTAATCAAAAATATAATGCTCTATGTATGTGCGTGTGCGTTATGCAGACTAGGCCAGCATTTTTCTCTGCACTCTTATTTATCATTTCAGGCAATCAAAACAATATTTGTTGAAGTGTGAGCCGAGCGAGGAGGCTGTCATTGCTGCTGTGACTCTGTCCACGTTTAAACTATGATTACTAAATACACAAATCAGGAAGAGTAAGGTCAAGGCCAAGGTCATTGTGCTGGTAGAGTGTAGGAATACTGTCGTAAACTAAGACCGACAAGCTGGTACCAGCCCATCAACATGCCTGCACCAACATATCCAGCAAAAAAGGCAGAGTTCTTTTATTTTGAAATCTCTGCTGCTGAAAATGAAGTCGCAAATTATTACATAAGGTACATAAGGGTTTGACTCTCTTAATGAGAGTGCCACTATAGTTGTACTATATTACACTTTTTCGGTATTAAATTAAAAGCATGTCAAATTGTTAAACTTATTTGGCTACTTTAATGAGGGAGAAAGTGCTTGAAGAACATTAAACCTTGCATATGTGTTATTTAAAATGCACTATAAAAGTGTGTATAAACACACATATGCCATTATTATTTATTTTTGAAACATCGCTTAACAGGCATAATTTAATTTTAGACATGTTTGATTGACAGAAAATATACTTTTGTGTTATAATATTAGTAACATAGCAATTTAAATATAATCCAGTTAATTATATATTCCTGTCTTACATAGTGACACATAAATATTAAAATAGTGTAGATTGGTGTACAATTTATTCTGTTAAGTGTCCATTTCATTCATTCAACACTTTAATTATGACTTTTAATAGACAAACTCTAAGGTGGACAAACAGCCAGGGACATGGAGCCAAATTGTTTACTATGGTTTACATTGTTGTTGACCAAACTTTACAACCAGATGTGACATAGACTCTTCAACCAGCATTGCTCCCAGCAAATACTATAATATAATATATATTATTTAAACACTATATATAGCAATATTTTTTTTCTTCATTCGTGTTAATCATAATATCATTTGTGCAATTATCAGTAAATATGCTTATAATTTTTTTTGTTAAAAAGAACATTTTTTGACATGTTTATTTATTTAGCCTTCTAACTTTTTTTGGTATAGGAACAAAGGTACAGGAGTGACTTCCTGTACCTTTGCTATTATAAAAAATTAAATTTCCCCACTGTAAGACTAATAAAAGATTATCATATCTTTTTTTAAAAGCCACATACAACTTCTGAGCTGCGGGTTGACCACACATGAACATACTGCTGCATTAAAAGAGGGCGGTCTTAATGCATTAAGTAACGCAAAAATGACTGTCCCTGTTCATCAGTTACTTTTAGGAGAAAAAACTAGTATCTATAATTCCTTTTTTTAAAAGAACATGCCCAACACTGTACATGACTAATAGATGTCATGTGGACTGATTCTCCCACCTGAACAGTGGCTCTCTGCAGCTTCTCCAGAGAGATCGTCTCCTTTTGGCTGATTCTTTAATTAGTTCTCTCCTTGCCCGAGCTGTCAGTTAGGGTGAACATACATGAAGGTTTGCAGTTGTGACATACTCTATTTAAAGACTATAGCTTGAACAGTGCTCCAGAGATGTTCAGTGCTTGAGATATTTTATTTGCCTTACACATCTCCACAACTTTATCTCTGACCTGTTTGGCATGTTCTTTGGTTGTCGTGAAGCAATACGTTATACTTGGGTGGACTCTTTTTTATCAAGTATGCAACTTCTGAAGCTATTTGGGCACACTTCACATTGGATTTTATATTTGGGTATTAGAAAGATATTTTATTTTTTGGTATTTAGATATATAAAACTAAAAAATACATGTGTCAATCAAAATTACTCTGTACAGAGTACAGAGTAATTTTGATATCTTAACAATTTCATTCCAAAAGATATAACAGTACCACTCAGAATGACCAGTATATCTGTCAATACACAATGTCAATAAAAGTCAAAGTTGACTACTCCTGCAGCACATTATCACTGACTCAGATCCATGCTTGACTTTAGTTAATATCATTATGTGTTTAAAAGTATTGCTTTTATTACATCAGTTAAACTACGTGCTTGTGCATAATGCATGTGGTCAAACATTTCCAATTTTGATTTGTCAGTCCATTGTGTACCATAAATTGACAGGCTTATCCAAATCTTTTCTGACATACTCCAGTTAACACTACCTGTATTGTTTGGTCAAGAATTGTGTGCATTGTGTGGTAGTTATGTGTTTTTCTTATGGTTGCCTGTAACACATTTGCACCAGCTATCCCGTAATCATACAAGACATTTGATATAATACAGAGTTTTCTCTTTGTTGTTCTAATGACATTGCTAAGATCTGAACAAATATTGGGTTTTCTGCTACAGCCTAGTGGTTAAGATACATCACTACTAATCTGAAGAACGCTGGATCAAATCTTACCAATGTTAGGTTGATGCTGGTAGGTAACCCTCAATTGTGCATTCTGTATTCTGTAACTAATGTAATGTAAATTGCTTTGGATAAATGTGTCAGCTAAATGTTGAAAATGTAAAGTGTGCAATTTTATTTGGTGTTATAACTAATTGCAGCAGTAGAACTGGATTTTTCATAAAAAATCAAAATATTGGTGAGTTTTATGATTAGCAATCACATATTGATTGAATAATTGCGGTGTCAGTTTTTAACAAACTCTTCTGCTACTCAAATACACCACGTAGTTTTTTTTTGTTTTTTGTTCATTTAATATTTAACCAATGTAGCGCTGCAAAGTTCCAAAACAACCACTGATGTCATTATTACTAACAACAAATAGGAGGCCATGCCACAAAGTTTTAATTACTTTTTAATGAATTTAAGTTTCAAATAATCTCAAAATAATGATCCAAATTGCTAACCGTAGGTTTTGTAGCCCAGGAGAGTTTTAGCTTGAGCATACCCACAACAAAATAAAGTGAAATTCATTCAGATTCAGGTTTTTTTAAATATAAAATATGTGTTCCAATTTCCATATTGAAAAAGATTTCAAGACTTTCTGGGAGCACTCAGAAACATTGGAGAGCGCTTAGATGCCTTGTGCAATGCCACTTCAGTTGTCACCTATCAGCTCTAGGAATCAGCAACATTTTCATAACAAGGATGTCATTAAAGTACTTGTAATACAAAAATAAAGCTATATA
>JAOTRQ010000008.1:481618-492676 GCA_028565875.1 Hoplisoma paleatum | reverse complement strand
TATTAGTCGATTAGTTGAAGTAAATGATGACCACTGGTCGACCAACAAAATCCTTGGTTGTGGACAGCCCTAATTTAAACCAACATTATATTAAAAAAAATAAATTGGTATTAGTATGTATGGATGACTGTATGGATTGGTGGATGAATGTTTAACAAATTAATTAATTAATGAATTTTAGTTTTAAAGAAATTAAAGATGAGCCATGTTATATAAGATAATAAAAATTTCTGGATTTAGGGGATTTGGCAGCTTTTACAAATGTCATCGATGCGCTATGCCACTGCATTATTAACCTTATTACAAAATCATACAAATAAATTATTGAATTTGACAAAAGAAGCATGTAAATAATGAATATCTTTAGCTCTGCAGAGGTGATTTCTCAAAGACTTCAAGGGAAGCTCAGTTTCCCATAAAATGTCAAAAATTAATTAGTCAAATAAGTACAGTTGTATTAATGTTTCAATGACAACAAATGTGTTTCAACATGTTCATTCAGGATCAGCTACTTAACACTAATCGACTTCATACATTTGTGAAGCATCAATGCATTTGCCTGCAGAAGGCGAGTGCGTCTTTTCACTTAAATAGGACTGCACATTATGGTTTTTATTTTGTACTATACAAATACACTTTATTTGTTTGTAAATATTATCTTTCTTGAATAATCATCTAGTCTCACAGCAAATAAATCACATACAACAGTGTTTATGGTTTTGTCTCCAGTACAAACCCATGAATATTCAAGTAATGACGTTGACTAAAAATCCCAAACAACAAACAACAGATTTTGTCAACTTTTAACAGAACTTGCCAGTGATGTGACAATTCTAGTGGCATTAAGCTACTGTGTCTTCAGCATACGTATCACCTACATTCAAGCAATGGCCATGTAGCCTACTAATTATATTAAGCCCAGTCGATGTAGACACAAGCCCTAAAACAAGCAGTTTTAAAGGTCAGAGAAATCATATTGCAGTGAAGCTTGAAGGTGTGTTCATGTGGGATTAAAGTATGACTCAGAAATTCAAGTAGATAGATCTATTCTATTCCAACTACCAGTGTTAAGAATATGAAGTTTGCATTTTGGCTTTAGATTTTACACTCTTGTCTACCAATGCTATATCAGAATTATATCTGTGCCATTTGTAACGTGTCTGGCTTTAACCTTGCACAGTCCTGGAGTCCTGGAGCTTTGTTTGGAGAGGTCTTTTATTCAATTGTACAATGGACAAACCATAATTATAAAACTAGAGAAGTGTGTTTTTGAATTTTGTGAAGTGTTGCATTATAAAAACACATTTTTTTCAGCAGCCTTAGAACAACTTTAAGCATAAAAACACAAATAAAGTACAACTTAAGGAAAGGTGCTTAACATCACTGAATTTATTTTTCTTTTTCTTTCAATAGGTTAAACAACTAATATAAAATCCAGACCAGAACAACTAAATGTATATTGTCTGTATATTGAGACATAATATTTTATCTTTGAACACACTTTGTTCAAAGTTCTTGTTCAAAGTTTTTTGTTCAAACACAACATTTTTTTCTGTTCAGCCGCAGATTCATTATTGATGAATACAGTGGTATTCCAAGTATGGGATAGCAGTCCTTGCTATCCTGCTTTAGTCTTGGTACTTGTAATTAAATTGTCAATTAAATAAATTCAAAGTTGGTAAGCCTCACCCAGTCACAGAGTAACATAATTTTAAATACATTACATGAATTATGAGTGTCGGTAAAATGATTGTTGCTTCCGATGGTGAACAAACAAAATCTGCAATAAACTATCAACTATCAGAGATTGAAAAAGAACAGCCAAATTAATTTATCCAGAAAATGAATATATTCAATAAAGTTTTCTGATAATGATCTTGTCTCTCACCTATAGTATGTTTGTGCAAATGTGCAGATAAAGTAGCAGTGCTGCTTTAGCAGTGTTATAACCTATGGTATAACTATTTATATTAATTGTTAATTAAATAATTAGTGATATGATCAGGCAGATGTAGTAATGGATGATATAAACAACAGATGTAGTCATAAGAGAGACAAATGTAATGAGTGATATAATCAGACAGTTGTAGTAATATTCAGTGACTATATTTGTATGTTCAGCAATCAGTTATGTCCCAGCATAGTGCAGTGCATCAGTTATGTCCTGACACAGTCCGAGCGCAGTGCAGTGCATCAGTTATATCCTTGCACAGTGCAGAGGAGTTGTACAATGTCATCGCTGTTGGTATGAATAAATGATCTTCTGAACCATTCCTTGTTTCAGCGGAACTGGAAAAATCAGTTACTGAAAGTGTTCCACTGTCTGATGTCCCATTATGACCCTAAATAAGATTAAATAAAACTAAATAATAGAAAGATGGATGGGCATTACATACATGAATTACATAAAAATACAATGACACAATACAACACTGTACATACAATATGAATGAAAAAAAAAAAAACTAAAACAAACCTAGATACAGCCACACATCAGTTACAGTTACTAACTAACAAAAATGCACTAACAATGGCTTCATTTTACACTCAGGTCTACTGGCTGTTTAAAAATACAAACACACACTACAAAGCCTCTTCTAATAATGGAAACATCTATACCACAACTTTAACCATTATTGTAACTAACAACAGTTTCCATTAAATAACAAAGTTAGACAAAAATAAATTCACCAGGTTTCTTCCCAGTTTGCATGTACAAAAAGAATACCATAGGCAGCCTGTATTTTCAGGGCAAAAATCATAATGCATAAACGAAGGACTTTGTCACGCTCAGGATACATTTCCCATGAATCCCTACCCTGTGCCCATGGCAACGCTGATAGCTGGGCTGTGCCTCAGACTTCTGTGGTAATTGGGTCAAAGCAATGCATACCATTGCCAAATTAATACTGTTACCGCTTTCTATCTCCCAACTGGCCTCTCTGAGCCTCTGGGGAATAAGGTTGGTGCTGTTTGCATGTGAAATTTGTGAGATTTTACGAGTGTTGCACAGCATTGTTGTACAGAAAGGTTGATGTTGATCATTCTAAATACTTTAAAGATATCATTATTTATTTATTTATTGAGCATTTTAACATCTTGTTTTAAGCTCTAGGTTATATCCGTGACAGTTATTCGTTACACAAGATACACAATTCACATCAAACATAGTCATAGACAATTTGGTCTCTTTGATTTGCCTTAGCTGCATGTTGTTGGACTGTGGGAGGAAACCGGATTACCCAGTTAACCCACGCGGACAAAGGGAAACATGCAAACTCTTCACAGAAAGCCTTGACCCAGAATTTGAACTTGCTGTGAGGTGACACTGTGCCAGCCCTAAAGATATCATGATACTGATCTACCTTAGTGTTAGATTTGAGCAAATCTTTAAAATTACTTTTAATAAATGTTGAGGAGCAATACAATAACAATCCTAACATCAGAGCAGGTTGGGGAGGCATGGAAAATAATACATTTTAAATCAAACTTGTATTTGATTTGAAACTCTCTGAACATGAGATATTTTATGTATGAAGAGCTTCATTTATTCTTGCATGTCAGGCAAGTTTTTGTAATGTCAATCAATTTTCTTTAATCCTAAAAAATGTTTTGGCAACAAGAAAATGCATTGTATTTTTTGTTTTTAACCCTTGAACAATAATGTTGGATGATTTTTACTCAAACGTTTTTTGTCATGTGATTTTGTCATAAATAGATTGGTTGATTCCCTCCTCAAATCTACATTTATTTCAAGAGGCATGGGTTCAAGTGATTTTCACACGACATTAGAGAGTACCATTTTATGGGCGGAATTTACATGCTGTTAGTGTTTGTCTGTTTAAATAAGACACTTTGTTCTTGGTAATATATACCCAACATTAGTGAGGGTGTTACTAATTTTAACGTTAGTGGTCTAGGGTTAAATGATCCACACGTCCACACAATCTTTACTGGGGATAGGCATTAACTGTTTCTTCTTAACTCATGTCTGTGTAATGTGTGCTGCAGGTGTGTTTTGCAAATGCATTGATGTTCTGGGCAAAGATGACAGCTTGAATGCAGCATATGTTGCTCTAAAATTGCAATTTTGCCAGCATTAATGATGAAGTGTAAATGACCTTTGCCAAGTGCACTGACACAGTTACATACCAAGACTTACACTGCCTCTTACAGTCTGGATGGTTTTATTTGTGGTCCAGAGCACATGGCACACATTTCCACTTAAAATGATCTGGAATGCTAGAATGTTCCATCATAGATGCACTCAAGCACTGAGAAGTTAATATCTGTTCTGGACATGGTTAACAGGCTTTTTGTTTGCACAGTAAAGTTTTAAGTGGCACCTGTAAACATAACTCTGTATTGTAGAGCTTGACAAAGATTTGACAAAGTAATCCCTTGCTCATGTGGTTATATGAGCTACTATGAGTGATTCTTGATACAATCAGCTGAAGCTTGCACACATTTACCATTTAGTAATGTTGCTTTTTACCAAATTTAATGTTTTGGCACTGAAAAAGTGAGTTCTGAGTTTTGTTTTATTCTTTTTTTCTTGTTTTGTTTTATTGTTCCATTCTTTCAAAAATGTTTTAAGCAACAGTACGTGTTCTACCCAGTAACTACAAAATTAGTTACACAGAACTGATCCTTTTATTGACACACTTAATAATCTGTATAAATATTAGCATAGAAGTCTAACAGCAATGCTGCGATATCAATGCTTCCCACCATGTTTATCTGTTCTGACATGCACTTCTTTACTTAAGAAATGTAACAAGTACATCCTTTGAAATTCATTTCCTCTGTAGTCCCGGGCTTTTTGACAGCTCAATGGTTTAATAATAATTTTAACACTGTGTCTCAAGCTGAGTGCATTTACTAGTTAGTGCTGGATGATGTTCAAGTTCTATCAGATGAGTTACTGTGTTTATTCGACTCGTTGTTATAGTATGCACAGTAGGGCAGACTGAATTAAGAATATAGTCAGTGGGGGAACAGCAGTGCATCTGATGAAAAGCATGCTAAACACAAAAGGATTTGCTGTTAAGGTTGCTATAGAAATAGAAAGTTAACATAAAACATTTGCTAATATTTACATTTATGCGTGCACTTTCCTGAACATATAAAATGCATAATTCTTTATGAATTTTCTGTACTGATACTGATCCCTACAGCGTCTGAGGAGTGTGAGAAGTGTGCACTACACTGTGACTTCATTGAAATTTGCTCCCTTTTAATCAATTTGTTCTGTGAGATACTTTGTTTTTAAAGCAGAGTTAGGTTATACAAACAAATATATCTCTCGTGTACATTTCACAGAGCACTGTACCATACCCTGAACATGGAAGGAGTATGGCACAATTGCAAACCTACAAAGAAATGTCTACCTCCAGTGACAGTTCAGGCAAGGACAGAACTAATTAAATACACAGCCATAAGGTCCACAGTCCTTCTGGAGGACCTGCAGATATCCACAACTCAGATGGGAGAATCTGTCCACAAACATCATTCATGTGTCTCACCAATGAAAGAGATCACACCTAATGAAAGAGTGGAAGAAAAAAGTCATTTTGAAAGCAAGACCAAGTCCTATTTTCAGACAAGTAATAGTGTGGCAAAAGATACTCAGGTCAGATGAAATGGAACTTTTTCGGTCTGAATACAAAATGATAAATGTGCTGTATCACTAACCCTAGATCTCACAATGAAACATGTTGGCAGCATCGTGCTGCAGATTTACATTTCTTCAGCGGGGACAGTGAAGTTGCTCTAAGTTGATGGGAAGTTGGTTTGAGCTTAATACAAGAAAATGTTGTAGGAGAACCTGCCATAAAAAAACCAAGAGACTGGGATGAAGGTTCAACCTCCCGCAAGACAACAACCTTTAACAGACAGCCAGAACAACAATGGAATGGGTTAGATCAAAGCTTCTTATTGTGATAAAATGACTTAAAGTTCTGCAACAGATTCAGACTTTTTCATTTTCATTCCACTGCTCAATTTGTCAAAATGTGTCATGCATAATATGGGAAAGAAAAATTCTACATGAAGTGCTTTTTAAAGGTGGTTTTGTGTGCAAACTTTACAGAAAACAAACAGCATTCAACCGCAGACATGTTAGTACTTTCAAATAAGGACTCTTGTTTTTAATTACTGTATCAAATGACTTGTTTGTGTTATATTAGTACAAGCTAACACTGCTAGCCCACCATACAGTCATTTTTTCCATTCTGAATGAATTATACATTTAAAACTTTATTTATTTTATAATTTATAACATTTTCAGAATTTAGCAGCCACTTTTATGCAAAGACAATTAAAACGGAACACCATTTTTAGTTGTTAAGCGCCTTGTTCAGGGGCCAAACAGTGGTAACTCATTTGTATTGGGGTTTGAATAGTACCTTAACCAGTAAACCATAATTTACATCATGATGATTTCTGAAAGTAATGCTTGTTAAAAACCTTCATTTTCTGACATTTTCACATGTACTAAATGTCATCACAACATAATAAGTAAGTAGATGGTGCGTGACCAGCAACAGCTTATTATCACAGAATTGGTGTAGCTCAAAACAGCATATTCTGGATTTGGCATGAATTAAACTACTGTTACAATCTCTTCATGCAAAAGTGACTTTGTGCAAAGACTTTTATAGACATGTTTTGTGGAGCTTGTATACTAGTTGTTACTTCTTTTAATATAGGCACAATATGTCTCATTTAAACCCTACGTCTAATACCACCTTGTTATTAAGGTGCAACATCAGTGATGATCCAAAGATCAGCTCAAAAAGCCACTATGACTACTATTAATAACATCACGTCCCAGTCTTGTCCCTAGGCTGCTATTTTGATTTGGGTCACAGGCTTGAATTGCCATATAAGATGAACACTTCTATGTGTTAACCTAAAGCTATTTTTGTTTTATCCTGATGATTCAAAATGGCTTTAATTAGCTAAAACCAAAGCGTAATTCAATCTAATGAATCATGCAGTGGCACTTTGGCACCCCACTGACTTATTCAGCTGGAGTGCTGATAGGTAAGGTTAAGCAGTACTTTCTAGCATGCTGCAGTGTTAAGAGTGAGTCACCTTCAGCCATCATTCCACATAAGCTTTAGTGCACACCATTAGTGGAAGCAGCTTTAACATTTCAGTTTAAAGTTAAACAGTAAGTACAAAAGAAATCCTCCTTATTAATAACACTCAAAGACTTGTGGGAAAAAATAGAAGAACAAAAGACCCCCAGCTCAGTGTTGCATAAAAGCTGGCATTCACAGATTTAAAGAAAAGCTTTAAGTGCAGACATTGCCCACTCACTAGCCCTGATAATGGCTTGAATGGTCATGCACAAAGTGTATCTTACGTTCTGTTAGACTGTATTCTGACAGAATAATAATGTGCATTTAAGACATTTATAGCATTTTAAAATGCAGACATTAGGAGGCTTTGAAAGCCTTGTGTCCTTTACTATAACTGATTCAAGCTTATTTTTCATTGTACCTACCCAATATATTGTGTTTTTAGTTGTGTTAGCCACTGGTGCATCACTTTTTTCACATCATCACATAAAAATTATCTTTCACTTAAGCCTCTTTGAGATGTCCAAAAGATGGAAATCAGGTGAAGCTAAATTCTGAATATTAACTCTCGTTTGCTCGTTTTGGGCGCTTAAACTTCTAATTGCTTGGACTGTACTATAAATCGCAAAGAAAACATCAGTGTGACTTAGACTTGCACTGACCACCATAGCAGTAATAATGCTTGGTCACAATTGGCAGAACAAGGCTGGGTTCAATACTTTGTATGACCAGAATGAAAGTATAAACCGTTAAATAAGTGATTAAAATGTTTGCTTAGACCACTGTAGTTACATGTTGTATACTAATGTTTATAGTGTTCTGTTGCCGTACTGTTTGTGTCAAATGCATGTGTAGAAAACAAATGTGGCTTATTCCAACCCTGACTCACATCAAAACAAACTTGAAATAATGAAAACTGTTTCCTAGGGCCTTGTCTAGACTGCACTGACTCACAATCCAGACAAAGCATTCCCTTCATTCAACAAGTACTTAAATAATATTTCACTGATATATTAGGTATGTAAAAGAAAAATCCAATATGTTCATTTTATATCAAAATAGATTCAAAAGTAAGTAAACATCAAATCAGACAAAACAACAAAATTTTGTTTTCTCCGTTTGTGCTCAGCTTCTTGATAATGTTTTGACATGTTGATGACAGCATGTCTTTAAAAATGGACTTGTACCTTATAGACTTGCATGCGCTTAGAAATAATAGTGCTTCTGGTCTACTCGGAATGGTCTCTAAACTAGTTCTTCCTTAGCCTTAAAAGCTTCAATTACATTTACAATTTACAATAATTTACAATTGTAACAAAACACATTTTTGAGGTCTAAGGATCTTGCTCAGGGGCTCAACAGTGACAGTGCTAGTGGGGCTTGAACCAGAAACTTTCTGACCTTTCGCCTAGTATTTTATTCACTAGGCCACCACTACCATTTTATAACCTAATTGAAATCACGTTAGCATTAGTTACAAATGAATCTAACGTTAACTTTTATTTGAAACTGAACAAACCGGCACCATCAGTTACAATACAATATAAATTGCAGTTTTAAATGTTTTTTAATTTAATGTTATTAATATTTCCTATATAAAAGGTATTGCACATGTATACATGTACAGTTTTAGTGTATGTGTTGTAATATTATTGCTCTGCCGTTTTACAAAGATGTTTAAGACAGGATTGCAGTATTTCTTTTATAAAAAAAAACCTTTCACTTAATTTACTCTCTGAACTTACAGAAAAACATATGGCTCTAAGTTAGAACTTCATTTCATTAATTGTTTGTTTTTTTAGAACCAGACTTTAATCCATCTGGCAAATCAGATGCAAGTAAATTATTCTGAAATATTTGATGTGTATGAAACGATGCTGCTTTTATAATCAGATAGACCTTTTTTAGTGTGGATTACTCTAATGTGTTAAAGCACCCCTTCTTCTATTAAAACCATGATTAGTTGTTTGCAAAGCTTTAGTGTTCTCAAAAGAAACTTTTCTCTAGCCACTGGACAGAGACAGAAACAGTCAAGATGGAATTATAAAATTATCAACTCTGAATTTAGCAAGTTTAAGACGTGTCCCATCATTCAGATAATCAGTCCTTTTAAACACATCTTGTTTCAAAGCTCGTAGGGCTTCAGTTATTTTAATGTGACAGCGATTATGCTGGCAAGCCTACGAGATGAAATTCCATAAATAAACGATGCATTCCACTGCTTTATGGAACGACATAATGAAAACAAGAAATATGATTCCAAATTAAGAAAATAGAGAATTCTACACTCTCCAAGCATCTCTAATAAATCATCTTACTTCCATTTCAACGGTGAACTGCCAGAATTAAAGAAAAGTCATTCTAAAAACAATCAGGTGCCTAAAGCTTAACTGTTCTTCTAAATCACTAACTAGAATCACAAATGTTTGATCTGTAAAGCCATGTACATTTAGTATTGAAAAAGAGAAAAACATTATTTAACATTTGAAGGTTAGCATTTATTTTTGATTGTATCATATTGAATTGTATTGTTCGTATTCAGCTTTAATTGCACCACTCAATTGTGCAATCACAATAGTTCCCTTCTGCTGAATTTCAGAATGGCCAAGTAGTCTTTAATACAACACTGCATTTGTGAGGGATAAGGAAGTCTGTATTTTAAGGGCTTTTCTAAACTGCTGTCATACTATTTGAAAAATCTACTTGATTTTATTACTAATTTGTATTTTGGAAACGTTTTATTAATCAAGGTAAGTGATTTCAAGTCATTAAACAAACAAACCAAAAAACATATCACCCGGTAAATGAAAAACAAAATAGAGGAAAAAAGGATAAGTACACCTAACATGTATCAACAATCATTACAACAAATCTTTTTACATCTGGATTTTGATTCAATGTGTTAAACAACTACTAAATATACTACTAACAACTAAATAACTATTAAATACTAAACACATTACTTTTGCATTTTATTGTTTTTGTGTATTTTTTCTGTGAATAAGACAAGATAATGCTTTATTAGTCAAACAGGAAAGTTACTATGTTCTAACAGCAATGGGATAGTGAGTCAGTCAATACTAAATAATATATAAATTAACACACCAACATACTAATCCAATGAAAAACAGTGTATACATAATAAAAAAAAACATATTTGCAAATGATCTATTTTTTATTTTACATTACACTTGGATAAATGGAAAACCAACAAATGGAGGGACATGCAATATCGGACCCTCACGCTTGGGCTAAAACAGCCTGTCATAGAAGAGTCTTATGCATGGGGCAGGAGTGGTTCTTCAACATTGACATTGAATGCGAAGTTTAAATATCATTCAGATATTTATCTCTTTCCCTTATAAAATATAGTATTATTTGAAAAAGGGTTCGGAAATATAATTAAAAAAATTAAAGCACATTTATAAGCACACCTTATTTTATATTACATCCAATTTCACACAATATAGACAATTAGCAGTAACCAGCTTTGAATCTAATTTCTTCTACTTTAACATTGTTTGTTAACCATATGCAGTGGTGTTGCTGCCAACTGTAGCCAGGTCCCTGATGCTCTGCTGAATTTAACTATTTTGCATGATCATGGGCAGATTTATTGCTCCCAGAACTGGCTAATTTACATGAAGTATGTAGCCATATATCAGTTTTAGCTTTAAATCATGCTTTGCACCACTTTAAATGTTTGAGTCCTGTTATAAGTTTGAGCCACATTCCTGTTTTACTCCCAAGCTTGAATTACCTTTATTTTAGGTGAGCTAATATCTTTGGCAGAGAATGGCTTGAACTGAGATCTTCTGCTTATCACACTGGGCTCGTTACTGGGTGAGCTACTCCATTGCTTACAAATAACACCCAAGTGCTAATGATGTTTTCGTGAAAAAAAAAAAAACCCAGCTCACATACACCCTTGTTCCATTGACACATGTTGCAAACATGATTCTGCATCAGC
>JAOTRQ010000008.1:444165-454247 GCA_028565875.1 Hoplisoma paleatum | reverse complement strand
AACTCTACTTGAGTTAAAGGTTACATTTTTCTCCAATTTTCAGTGTGACAGTATGTTTCCACAATAAAAACTGAATTTATTTTAAGGCTTTTGACACATCTTAACCAGGGGTGCCAATAATTATGGAGGGCACAATTTCAGAACCCTAACCCTAAATAAATCCCGTTGTAATGAATAAAAGCTTTTACTAAGTACTCAATTCAGTTCCTCTACTACCTCCATGGAAATAGCTACATATTTTACCTATTTACCTTACTACCTATTACCATGCTTTGCTCAATACAAACACGAAGTTCTTACTCAATGTCCCAAATAGCATTTTTAAAAAGTAAAAATGCAGTACTCAAAAGAATCCAGTCACCAATGAAGCCAAAAGTAGTTTATTCTACCCAGTACAGATTATAATGCATAACAATGGAAATACAGCCATGCAAAAGGTTATGAAGCCCAAACTACAAAAAGAAATGATTAATTGAACTGCTTGACATGATTTGGTTATCCCACATTGCTACAATGCTGGCAAACCCAACATCAGCAGTTGCTTAAACAGCATGAATTGTAATTAATTGACAACACCCATAGGGCTACCTTTAAAATGTTCTCAATTTGCAGTGTGAACTGCTTAAAAATGCTCTAGCACATGGTTTTATTTTTCATTCATAAAATAGAACCCAATTTAAGTAACTAAAATGTGATGTATACTAAAATAGAAAGCATTGTGATCGCTAGTCTAGAACTGCCCACGTCTCCACCAGGAAACACAATACGTTAGGTTGAATAATATCTGCTATACAGCTTATACATCAAAGAAAAGAAATGTATATTTTGTAAAAATAGACCTATATAATATACATAGATTTAATCTTTTAATATTTCTACAAAAGCAGAAAACCTTGCAATCTTTCAGTCCAGTGATAAAGCATGTACACGTGCATGTCTTAGTCAAACGAGTAATAACCTCTGCATTACAAAATTACGCAATTGCTATAGAGATCTGCTAAAGAACTTTAGAAACCTCACCAAAGCACAGATGAAATATAGACAGCAAATTCAATACAAAGAAACAGTGCACAAACTTTGAAAATAGTGATTATTAATTGTATATAAAACCCAAAACTGGTTGGAAAATTCTGACCCACTTTCTATATCATCGGATTTAAAAAATGTTTGCAAGACAAAACATGTGTCTTACATGAGAGAAGAGTAGTGACATTGGCTTTAATGAAAGATGGAACAAACTGAAATGGCCAACAAGGTCACTGATCGTTTACTGTGAGATGGTTTTGTTTTGTGTAACTAATGAAATTGCATGCCATTTTTGGTCCTGCTTGAAAATGGAGCTGAAGTATAGGCAGTTCAGTATGGATAGTTGTCAGGGTAGGACAGCCCAGTCGTGGACTGATCTCTGACGTCTTTGCTAGAGGCCCCGGTGGTTTCATCGTAGTGGGAAAGAGGGACGGTGTCATCCTCATGGACCGGCATGCCATCTGGGTCGGCTTTTAGGTTCGGTCTCTGGTTATCTGGGAATGCCATGGAGAAGAGAGCCTCTGGGTCACATACGAACTTGTAGACATATCGCTCGCCTGCAACCTGTTTATTGAAGACAGAAATGTGTGTTAATTCTTGATTGAAAGAGTTTGTATGGGATTGGCTATTGGTGTGACTTTATGGGCAGCTAAATAATTGTTCAATTTCTAACACAAATTCAGCTGCTATGTCTACTACTATGTCTAAATGAAATATTTGATTCTTAAAAGTTTCTTTACAGCTACGAATGTTAAAACTCCAACTGTAACTGGCAGAGTGTAGAGTTTAGCTGATTTGATGGATATCTGGTACAAGTTCAACCTACAAATAACCTAAACTACCGGTACTCCAACCCTACCTACCTCCTTCTTGTATCAATAACCACAAAGTGTGCGTGTTGTGTTTTTAAGGCACTGGCTACATCGATGGCAGGAAACGGTTATTCATTACATCATTACACAACTTCACATTGAAGAGTCATGGACAATTTTGTATTTTGAAAATTAAATGCAGTCTTTTGGTCTGCGAGAAGAAACCAGAGCACATGAAGTAAATCCATAGTGACAAAATCAAAACAGAAAGGACCAAGATTGATCACACCTATAGATCAAACCCAGGATCTCCTTGTTGTGAGGTCAAGCTTAGCCACCATGCTGACCATATGTGTTTGGAGAAGTATTAAAGACTACACCTGATTATCGTTACTGCGTCGTAGCCTTGTTCTCTGCCAACATGCCACAGTTGTGTACCATATGGTGTGTGTTGAGTATTTATTATTGAAAAAAGAAATTGGAACGGGAACGTGCCTTTACCTTCTGCATGATGCCCTTTTCATAATAGTAGCGAAGAGACCTGCTTAACTTGTCGTAGTTCATAGCCGGTCTGTTCTTTTGAATTCCCCATCGTCTAGCCACCTACAAATATAAAATTCAAAGTAAATACATAATAAGCTTTTGTCCCCTATGTAATGTCATTTGGTGTGAAACTCAAAAGGTAACGTTTGTGTCTAATGATTGACACATCTAATGATTGAAGAATCGTTCAAATCTAATGTTTACTAGTTAATCTATACTATGAGGTTAGTCAAAATGTTATTAAGATGGACAAACTAACCTCTTCTGGCTCGATGAGTTTGAATTCAAGACCACGCCCAGTCCAAGTAATAAAGTGACTGTTTGATGGGTCATCTAGGAGTGTGACCAGAAACTGCCAAAGCTGCAGGGAGCCCCTCCTCTGGTATGGAGGACCCTCTCTGAACCCCATGCCTTCCTGTTTGCACTTCCCATCAAGCCTTTCAGGCACCACGCATGCATCATCGTAGTACAAATGAGGCTCGCCTTCATACATGAGTCCTGTACAAATAGAAACAAAAATATATTAGGATAATCCATGATAGCTTTATGTTCATGACGTAATTTCCCCTTTATTTGTTCCCAATCTTGAGGTCTACAACCCATTTCCAAGCTAATTGTGCCAGTATAGGTGCCTGGTTGAGGTGGTAGCACTGACTAATTATAAGACCTAGTACCATGGGGGTCACATATTCAACTAATTAAAGCATGTGAAGCATGTTTAAATTATGGTTACCTTCACTGTTGGCCTGGTAGAAATTTGAAGACTTCCTAAAGGAAGACTGGCAGCTCTGCATCTCTGTAATATAGACATAATTTAAATATTTAATCCAATAATGGTGTGTGTGTGTGTGTGTGTGTGTGTGTGTGATCTATAAATAGCAAACTAATATGTTCTTATGCTTAGTTTTAAAGTAGCCAGTCTATCTACTGATCTGTAGTAATCAGCAATGACAAACTCTTTATGACAAAGTTTTAATGTTCAGGAATAATATGCTGATAAGCTTGAAATACAAAAGGATCATAATTGGATAAATGTCAAAGCGATTGTGGATAAAAACCATGAATTAACTTAGAAGGGCTGTGAGTGGCTTAGCATGGCTGGGTATACAATTGGCCGTATAGTGTAGCTAAAAGCTTAAAACCATTGCCAACCTTTTCTGGGTGTGGTTAAATCTAAGAGGATTTGATGTTGCACTATCCAACACATCACAAGGTATCTTCATTCAATTCATCTGACATGCTTGACCCATAGCACTAAATATACAAGTAAGTAGGTCAGTCTTGACTCACCAGAATCGATGCCGTAGTCTCTAGGCTCCTGTTTAATGGCCATCTGGTGGAAGGACGGGACACGAGGCACCATACTGGGTGCACTCTGGTCATTGTACCGGGGATCCACCATCTCTTGCTTAAACCCCCGTGGAGGAAGTGGGATCACGGGTTCTGACATCTGACGGTGGTAATGCGGCCGATTATCTCGTGAGAACTGGGTGGCCGAATGAGGTGGGTATGGTGTACCAGAACGGGCATCGTGTTGTGGGAAGGGCAGACATGGTTCGGAGAGCTGCCTGTGGAATCTAAAAAGATGGACAGCGGGGAAGAGATTACCAACGAGAGCTAGAGGAGTCATCGTGTATTTAGGACAAACTGCACTATGAAAAGCTTTTCCGCACAGGGTTAACCTTTGTGCTAAATGTGGAATACGGGAACATCCAGGTTAGTGCGGAATCATTAAGAATGCTTAATGCTGAAACACAAAGCCTGAGTAGATTAATGCACTCCGTGCTCAGGCAAAAAGACATCGATTAACCAGGTGCTTTGGCTAACCTACAAAAGCTACAACTTGTTAAATGCAAAGCATGTCACAGAATGGTGGGGGTTGGCAGATTTAAAATAAAATGACTATTAAATGAAATTAGGAGGTGTTTTGGCAGCCACAAGACACTCCCACCTAGGGGAGACTGGAAACCATAACATGTTGCAATTTCTAATAATTGCTTATTTGTGCGAACTGGTACTAAAAGACCCCCAAATCACTGGACCCACTCAGCAGACACAACCAATTATTGTTTAATTCGGGCACTGTCTTTGGTGCGCAATATATGTTTTAGAGACAGCTGTGGCTAGAGAACTAGACTTGTGATCAGATTTATCAGAGGTTTATGGTTCAATTTGAGAGATGAATTAGGTTTAAATGCGAAGGAATAATTCCTAGGAGTGTAAAAAGCACAGTAGTGAAAAAGTATTTAAAATCTAGATGCTTGACTGCTAGCAGAGTTTGGAATGTCAATGTTGGTGGGCTAGTGGAATATCCTGCTAGATGGACTAATACTTGCACAGCCATATTAATTTACATGGTTTATGAACACAATACCCAACAAGCTATAGTTGAGCAACTACTAACAGGTCGAATAGTTAAAAACATTTATTAACATTGCGATTAATAATGCAGCTCAGCACACTTCAAAAGAGAGAATTCATAATGGAGCACAATTTCTTGGCCATGGTGCCTACCTGTGATCTGCACTATAACTGTTATCTGGGTGACCGACGGGTGGCCGGGGAACTGCAAAATGTTGTCTTTGGCTGTGAACTGGGGTCTGTATTGTTTGGTGGGCATGGCCCGGTAGGGGTGGTTGGCCCTGGGTATGAGTATGGACTGGAGGCGTAACTCTTTTCTGCAGGTGGTGCGGTCCTTGGCGTTGAGTGGAGTTGCAAGGTGAGGACGGGGTAGATGGCGGAGTGAGTGGCTTTGTGAATCCAAATGGCTTTCTGTCATAGGCACTGAGAGCAGGAAGAGAAAAACAAAATGTCAATTTTACAAAAACGATAAGTCAGTCATAATTACTCTCATAAAAAAAGTAGAGCCCCTGAAGTTAAAAAAAAAACCTGGGGGCTGGCTTATTGTAAGCTGTAGAGGTAGTCTGAATTGAACTATTTTTTAAAAAGCAATAAATTCATATATTAGCCACAACAGTGAATCCCATTAAGTTCCAATAATATACAACATTTAAGTCTATGTATCGGTTTACCATTCGTAATCCTCACTTTTATCACCATGGATAAATAGGCAGTATTTGTTTACCTGTAGTTGTAAAGGCACTTTTCTCCATAAGGAGAGAGTCTTTGTTCTTGTCCACAAGGAGAAAACTCTCTGCCTGGACTGACCTCCCGCTTCACTTTAGCTTGAGGTGGACCATGAAACATCACTGCACAGAACAAGAAAGATTTTATGAAGAGAGTATTACACAAAATGTATATTAGTACTAAAAGAAGACATTTACAAATCCAGAGGTTGGTGGATGGTTTACTGACTGTGCCCGTATTCAGTGTAAATAGTCCACATATATTCCCCAATAAACTTTCAACAAAGGCAGCACATCTTATTGGGTCAACTGTACAGTTAAGCTATCTTACATAAATCATTGTAAATAAATATTACAAATATTTTACAAAAAGTGTCTTGACCCACCAGTTAATATGAGAATAATTAAAGGGGTCTGCGTGCTCTAATGGACCATATTCCAAAACTTTAGGACCTACACACATGGGCAAATGTATAACATAATGCATATACCTTAGTAACCTCACATTTTCATAAATGTTACAGAAAACAGACATACATCAAATCCCAACAGGGAGTTAAAACGTTAACGTGGGGCACAGAATAACCAGGGTTTAAAACTTAGTCTGTATGTATCCTAGCCCATTAAAATGTCACCCTATTAAAAGCAGCAATGAGTTACAGCACTGTGATAAATATACAAAGCCCATGTGTGCCTCCCACACCTTGAAGCACATGTGCTTTTTTTATTTCGAAGATGTGAAAAGTTCAGCTAAAAGCGATTCAAGTTCTAGATTGTTTCTTCAAGTTCTTGATCGTCATTTATCTCGGTATAACACTAATACCCAATAAAACATATGCAAGTGCTTTTTTATACTGCAACATTTCACTGACACTGTCAAAATCTAATACTTACAGTTATCTGACTGAAAATCTGGAACAAACTGCTCGTCATCAGGATCTTGGGCTGGATAAAAAGAAAATGTTTGACTTACATCCGTTTACATTAGATATAGATCAGTAATGGTACAGTCTATCTTAATGAATGTCTGCACCAAGCTTTGTGTCTAGATAAACTGATTCAGCTTTAAGGACAAATTAAAATTGTCATTAATTTTCATTTTCTTTCCAAACACTTTAATCATTGCTTGAATAAGAGAAACAAAAAAATACATATCTTTTCTGACCTTACATCTTTACAAAATTCGGATTTCAAAGCACTGACCACATCATTAATAACGCAATGACCAGTCATATGTGGAGCATAGGCTAATAAAGGGGGAAATGTACATTTTCAGCATTTAGCAGACATATTTATTCAAAGCGACTTATAATTACAATAGAATGCTATTTTGAGCAATCAAGGATTAAAGGCCTTGCTCGGGGGCCCAACAGTAGTAGTGGTATTTGAACCTGCAATCTCAAGCCTGGTATCTTAATCACTAGATGCCATATCTGCCAATCATCTTGACCAAAAAACAAACGCATGAACAAAATTAAATCTCACCCTCTGCAATCCATATTTCCTGCAGCTGGATAAGGTCCTGGAAGAGTTCTGTAAATATAAGTTAACACATGGATATATTTCATCACATTCACTTTTGTTTAGGCACTTTTACTGTATATTTAGTCATAAACAGTTTGATGTGGTTACCCTCTATGTCCTGGGCGAGCTCGGTGTCCATGAACTTTCTTTTCCTGTCGCTCAAAGGCCTGCATGGTGGTCCCTCCATGTGGCATTTCTGCAAATTATCAGAACCAATGTCTTGACATGACAATTGAGTATCTGTATCTCCATCGAGAACGCAAACTGACACTTACATTGGATGGCTGGATGAAGGGAACCTGCTGATCATGAAAGCCGTCCATGCTGTGGGTTCAGCAGCCAGGCTGGAGACCAGAAGAGCGCTTTGGGGGAGAGATGTGCTCTCTCGCACTGGAGATCGAGGGCGAGTCGGGTTCTAATGGGACAAGAGCCGAGAAAAGTGGCACTTAGTTAAAGAAAGCACTGACAGCAATCGACACAGACCACGATGAGACAAGACCAATTGGTTCTTTGATGTCATGTTTTCTTATCCTGATGTACATTCACTTTTGGTAAATGAAAAGCAAAAAGGCTTTACGCACTAGTTCTTGATATGGCTACAACACACCAACAAAGCCTCATGGTACAGAAACCAATCAATTTCCAACAGGATAATGGCACTTTTCAACTAATGTTAAATAGAACAAAAAAATGGGAATTGACTATTAAAAATAATATGAATATTTAGGTCACACAAGAACGAGAGTAACTGATATGGTCAATTGTTTAGCTTAAAACTTCTATGCCAAACATTAGACAGCTGTGAAATCTGGCCCATGGTTGCATTATTGGTTAGAATTTTTTTCACCACGGCATTTTTGTTTAGACACACATAAATTATTCCACATTTAGCCCAATCCGTGCAGTGAAACATTTACACACACTAGGGGGCATATGAGCACACGCACACTCACAGAGCAGTTATGAGTTTGGTGCCTTGCTTAAGGACACTTCAGACCTATGAACTCTAAGAATCAAACTTCCATTCATACATTTTTTTTTATTTTATAAAAAGAACTGCCCAATGCGTTAAGCATGTTTGTTCAGTGCTGCCTAGTTGTGTGGGTAAATGTGTTTCACTGCACGAATTGGGTTAAATGCAGATGAATAATGCCTACCGGTGTGAAAGTGAGTTTAGGAGGTCACGTCAGTCACTCACACAACTCTTTATGGAATTTACGTAATGTGAATTACGAGCATTGTGTTAATACTCTCGTTACAAAACGACTGTGTACAGAGTACAGAGCCACTACATGCGGCTTTCCCACTACATAAAACTGGGGGTGTAAAATACTCATGTTGGCACACTTTACCCACCTCGTTAAAAGAAATCCCAGCAAAGGGTTAAATCTGTGAGGTTCTAAGTTCAAGAAGTTCAACCCCATCTTGGCTACCATTCCTCCCCTCCTCCCTCTCTTTTGCAGCTTGTTTTTCTCAATGAAGTGAAATTTGATCCTCACGGGGCCGCGCACGAGTGAAAAAGAACGCGCCCCATTGATAAAAGTCGCAGCGCGCGCACTGTGCAGCGCGAGTGCTTTTTAACAAGAACGCCTTTATATGAGCTCGTGCGCGTTATTGACATTAAAACAATCGCTTTTATGTCACTTTACTAACTAAACAAAAAGACCAACTCTACCAGAATAAAGAAAATGGAGGATCGAGGTAGGGACAAAGAAAATGGCGGAATCGTCGCCAGTAAGATAAACAAACTCCTGCTTGGAAGCAAACTTCTTAGCAAAACACGCAAAACCAAACTCGTGCAAAAACTACCACCAAACCTGACCAAACATAAAGTGCACTCACAACTTTACTCACCTGTGTTTATTTAATCCTCGATACCTCTTTACTAGAAGCAGTTTCTCATTAATCCAAATATAAACATATGCGAATGACACACACCGGCGCTTCGCTACTTTACGATCCGTTACCTCAACGAGACTGAGACGGATTTTTTTCTCAATGGAATCGCCTCCTTCGCCATGGACCGGGGCTTAACTGTGAGCATGTTTCTGATTGGTTGTCGAAACACGCCTTTCAAAGCGCCGTCCAATAAGCAAGTGCAAAACGCTAAAGTATGTGGTGGGCCACCACCAACCAATCACAAAGAAGCACAGTCCTGTTTTTATGAATGGCTGGGTTTCATTCAACAACCAGATGTTGTTTAAAAGTTCAGGCTGCTCTTTCTCTCTTTAAAGGGCCAGAACATATTTTAGGCTGTACAGTGACACTCTGTTAGAAAAATAATGAATAAGAAAGTTTGAAGTAAAATGTTTGGTTACCTGTTTGTTGTTTGGTCATCATTGTAATTCTGCACATATTCTCGAAGAGTCTGTTAAGCATGATTTGTTTAAATGGAATACCAAAATTATTCCACATGAAATTGTGATGATGGTGGTGGATATAGTGTATAATTTATCATCATGAATGTTTAGTTCATGATGGTGTTCATGACTTTATTTGGGCACTCCAGTCACTACCAGGCCAGCTCCTTTAGTGTTGCACATTAACATCCCTCCAATCACAACTGTTTTTTCTTATGCGCTCATTGAAAATCAACTAAAGTAAATTCTGGTGTCTTTTGGAGTTGACGAATTGTATAGCCATTTAAAATGCATGTGCTGTTGTAATTCATCAAACCAAATGATTATGTTACTTGATCCCAGTTATTTTCCACTGCCAATTTCCTCTCTACTGTACCAAAGAGCCATTTCGGAACTGGTTTTCCTCCTGGCCAAGATCCAAACACACAAAAGTGGGCCATAGAGGTGGGATGAGAAACAGTACAGACTATTGCTTGGTCAAATGAAATGGACACAGAAGCACTATTAAAGTATTATACTTCAAACCCCATGTTTAAAACCCAACAAAACAGATTTTATGAACAGGATGCCTAAAAAAACTCAAGAAAATTAAAGGCCACAACAAATATAGTGGAACTAAACCAAAATTGCACCACTGCTAGAGAAGTGTTTGGGGCTTTTATGTCCCCAACACAAATAACACACTTATTTTAAAAGTTGAACTGTATATATGTGTACACACATACTCACAT
>JAOTRQ010000008.1:369966-383881 GCA_028565875.1 Hoplisoma paleatum | reverse complement strand
ATATATAATTCATTTTCCAACAATCAAGATGTTAAAGTACATTTAGGCATGATTTTTTCACCTTCATCTCAGCACCCTGAAGCATCCTTTAAGACAGCACTGCTTAATGAACTTTTAATCAACTTCTATACCTACCTCTTTTCGTGTTAAGTGTCTCCATTTCCCTTTTTGTCTTTTTTTAAAGCAGTCACTAATTAAAGCTGAGCCTGGAGGCTATTTGCGACCTTTCCATATGGAAATGTAGACAGGCGTTTTACGTAAGGAGATGAGGGCCTGTGAAAGGCTCTGTGTTGCACTGATATGGGCATGTTGGCACTTACGCTAGTGAGAAGTGCTGATATGAGATGTTTGGCTTTGAATGACAGCTTACTGATGTTTGACACGTTCAACTGTAGCTGCAAACGTGGAGTGTCAACTGTCACTCATCCACAGCATTGCGCCGCTGTGAAGCCATCTTGGTGAGAGTGGAGGTTGCACTCTTGAGAACAGAAACAGAAACAGGCCTCTTTGTTATATTTGCTTTAAAAATGATGCACATAGGGTGAGAAATGACACATTGGGAAATTTTGTCACAGCATGGGTTGTGCATGGACTTAATGGAAGATCATTGTTCTTTAGTGCTCTCAATTGCAGATTTATTAGCATAATCATAATGCTCACATAATTATGCATGTTTATTAATGATCATAAAAGTAGTTGTGTGTATAGACAAAGTACTTTCTGTCTGCATTACATGCTAAATATAAACAGAAAATGTAAATAAAATATAATTAAAAGAATCCCATATGTTGGCAACACACTATAATAAATAAAATGCATTACCATCTAACCATATATACCAGCAGTGACATGGTAGAATATGTTTGGTTACTTTAGCACATCTAGTGCTGTCTCAATTCTATCATTGTTAAATCCTTTTTAAAATTTATTAATTCATTAAGGGTTAAATATGTAGAAACGAAATTGCTGGGCCCCCAATCCTTTTTGCTCCAGAGGCACCATCACAATGCCATGGGTAACCCTGAACCTTGACCACAGCTTTCAAACAAACTGATGTGTTGTTATGTATAACAATTAAAAGCATTCTATTCTACAATGTACTTTTTCTTGAGTAAAAAAAACTTAATGTAATAACCAATTTAAAAGCTTTCTTCATTAAAATGTGTCCATTGCATTCAACACATTTATTTTACGATAGTGTGTTCAGTGGCCCTCCCAAAATCAATTATTGGTTGTTAATCTGATTATTGACTAAAATATATTTTCTATAGTGTCTTGTAATTTTAATTATAATCACCTGCTATTTTTGGAATTTTTTTTAAGTTTTCTGTTTACAAATAAATATTATGAGAAAATATTAATCATTTAGTTGTATCCCCTAATGTCTCCCCCAAAGTTCTCACCAATTGGATTTGCAAATAAAATGAATAACATTTCAATTTATCAAAACAAATTACAATAATTGAAAATACAAAGATACAAATAGTGGTGAAACAGCATTTTTCATCCACCTAGTTTTACTCACACCTGAAGCTAATTTGGAATAGCATACAGTGCCTGCATGCTAATATCTGTATGCATGTTTCACCTGTTTATGTTATCGCTGAAATAAAAAGCAAAAAGGCATGTATTAATATATAATATAATATACAAATATGTGTAAAAAAATGCTTCTTTATTTGACATGCATTTCTTTTTTTTGCTAGAAGAAATTGGAAGTCAGGATCAGTTTATCAAGTCTAATGTAAACTGAATTCCTCATGTTTAGATATATTTTAAAAGCACAAATTAAACATAACTTTTGATTTGATTACATACCTGCTTCTAAAATACACCCAGTGTTGATTTGACTTGCCAATAATGTGAATCGTAATATCCTGAATATATAATTTTGAATGTGGCCCTCAGCACAGAGGCACCAAAACAGATTTTATCCATATGAATATACATTTTTAAAAAGCAGTAAATTAGTACATCGGTGAGCAGGATGAATGGCAATTTGCATATTTCGAACTTTAAAGTGCTCTCATAATTAGCTAAAACGCAACATGCTTTAATTTGGCAGGATAATTAACATGGAGTGCCAAAATAAGTTCCCAAAATTGATTGACCCTCACTGAGGTGAAGGCAGTCGGAGTGCTTTATGCATTTTTAAATAAGAGATGGAGGGAGCACTGGAATGACGGGTGACACAGAAAACAGTAGCAACCCTATGGCGTGTCATGCATAGCTATTGTGAGATTGGCATTTAACATGTGAATAATGCCCATAAGCGGCCTGGGCTGGCAACCAGATCGATGAGAGGAGGAAATAGTATTCCTGAGGTGGCCAACGTCCTGGGTAGATTTTTCTTTTGTATAATGTGTATGAAAACTCACAAGTGTGTAATTGTGTGTACTGTACTCGTGCTGCTCTGTTTGTGAGAAAAGGCAAACTACAAGAGGTGAAATAAAAGCTTTTTTTAAAAATATAAATTAATAACTGTTTGGAAATGTTTTGTCTACTCCTCTAAAATGATAATATTTTAATATTTAATTTATCAATATGATACATAGGTAGAGACCATTTAAAGGTTAGAATTAGAATCTACAAAGCTATACCACTGAGTGCACAGCTTCATCATTGCTTTTACTTTATTATTGTGTTGGGCTAAATTGAGTGATAGGTTTAAAATATGAAATAATTCATTAAAAACAAACAAGAACTCCACATTCTCTGTAGATGCAATGCCTCATAAAACACAAAAGTCGGAAGACTTTTCATTGATATTTTCATTGTAGTCCCTATGCACAAACGATACAAATCACTAAAACATAACAAATGTTATTTATTTAAAATGCTTGAACAATAACCCTCATATGTCCTGGAAGCATTTATTAATGTCTGGTCAAAACCCTCCTAATCTGTTACATTTACAGAAAGATACGGCTACAAGCCTAAAATAAGTCAACACCATGTAATTTTTATTAAAATGCTCTAACCTAAATATAATAATTTATAAGATAACCCTATTTGTCTCAATCTATCAGAGCCATTATTTGAAATTATATGATATTGATTTCATTTCAATTGAGTTATAACAGGAAAGTTTACAATAACTCTAATTTATTTTGAGATATTAGATGCCTAATCTGCTTTGCATTGCCTTTATAGCAACAATAATAGGGGTAATATAAACCCTGACAAGGTTATTCTAATGTTCCTATCTAACTTCATACGAGAAAAGTAATTCTTTGATTAGTCTTGTATGATTAATTGGTTTTGAATTGTGTACTTTGTTGTATGCCATTTGGTTGCAATAGTGTTGTATAAATGTTTTTTCACCTACTCCCCACACAATTTCATTATCTCTATTTAATGATGTCTTTGGACTGTGTGAGGAACCTGTAGAAAAGCCATACAGACATTGTAGAACAAACTCATCCAGAAAAGCACACATAAATCCCCAGATTGCCTTACCTGGTCAAACCTGGAACTTTTTGATGTGTTTTGCTAAGCTGTTTAAAAAATTTGAGTGATGTTTTTATGAGGGTGTTGTTACTTCTTTTGAATCTACATAGTTCATGAAATTTGGAATATCAGAATTAGAATAAGAAAAATAAACACATTACAGGAAGAACTATCAATCGCTTGCACTGGTAATTATATATTTAAACATTTTTAGACAACCGAAGCAACACTTAAGTAAATTAAGATCTTTTTATTAAAAGGGCTTTTCTCATTTTTCTTTCATCTCATAAATACTGGTCAGTATGTTGTGTGGCTGATTGCAAACCTGTTTCATTTATGGGAAAATCGGTGGGTTCAACTGTTTTTTTTTCTTTAGAATGTTGTTTGTTTAGCCTTGTGGATTCTCTTTTTTCCAGGAGCTATAAAACGTGACTTGTTTTGTACTCCCAGGTCTCTTTGTTTCTGTGGCTGTATTTTGGTTGTTGTACTGTGAGGTCCTCATGTTACCGTTTGAGTCTGGGTCCCTGGGGCAAGAGTGTTAGATTGTGGGTGGCACTGTGCCCTATTGACCACCGACATCTCTTCTATAGCTGTGTTCAGGGCAAACATTCCTGTGGGGCACTGGTGCAAAGTGACCACTGAACGTAGTGTCCTCTGGAATAAGAAAACACCAGGGCAGATGCCACACAAACCGAAAACCTTGATGAAAAGAAGCCACACATAGCTTCTTGATCGTGCTACTTCTGTTGTTTTTTATTATTCAAATGATGTTTCAATGCTATCAAGGTTTGATATTACAGCTAACATATCGTTTTCTAAATGACACTCTCAGTGACCAGCATCAATGCATTTTTTCCTGTTTTCTTTAAAAAAAAATTTAAAGGCTAAAATCAAATTCCTGAACAGTTGTTTAGCTTTAAAATGTTGATACAAAAACAATGCATTGTACCAGCTATTTAAAAGTGTCTAAAACCCATTAAAAGCCCAGCTTTTGCATAATCACTCATCTACCTTCATAGATGATGTGATTTGTTGTTGTTGTTGTTGTTGTTGTTGTTGTGTGTAAGTGTGTGTGTATATGTGTGTTTAGTGTAGTTTGAAAAAGAACCGTCAACTTAAAAACCAATCTGAATTTAATAGCGTTCTGCTGCACTAACATAATCTAATTTAGGCCTCTGTGAAAAATAAATAAATCAGTTACAATAATTATTATTGCATTAATAATTAAATATAATCATACACTTATTTAAACAATAATAAAAGTGTACTACTACCACCACCAATAATAATAATAATAATAATAATAATAATAATAATAATAATAATAATAATAATAACAACAACAGTAGACAAATCAACAATTACAAATGAGCTACTTAACAAATAAACTGAACATATTGAGAAATTGTTTCAAATTTTATAAATAATTAATTTATTCCTGCTACTGCTACTGGTCTAGAACCCCCCTCCCCCTATAATAAAAATAAATAAAAAATTACCACTTCACCACTATGTAGATAGAAGCCTTGCGTTAGGCTGAGAGTGTTAATTAAAGAAAAGCACGCTCTTTTGCCAATTAGGCACACAATTTTTTTTGGTTTGTAGCCCCTCGCCCTGTTAATCATCAGCGGTCGTAGATTCATTGTACTTCTTGCTTTCACTACTGTTCAGCTTTTTGTGCCTCTTTGAGAGAAGTGGGAGGAAGTGTGAGAGGAGCAGAGGGGAGAAGGTTGAAATAATTTGTTTAATTTGGAGCTGCTGGGTGTCTGGGCAGGTGAGGACCTACTGTGTGTGAGCACTGCGGGGGGTCACAAAATAGCGAGGTCAGCCCCAATAGCTCAAATCACCCTTCGTTTACCCCAGCTGCTGAGGCCCTGTGACCCCGAGCACAACAGCCCCTGCGGAGGCATGCCACACAAAACCAGCCACTAATTATCTCTGAATAGCAATTTTATTGAGCCCTAATTTGCAGTAATGGATTGTGATAGGCTGTGAAAAGAAGTAAGATAGAGGCCATGCAAAGGGCAGATAGAGGAGAAAATATTTAGTTTTAGCTGATTGTTGTCAGATGATCATGTCTTACATTTGAGCTTAGGCACAAAACTTTTTGTATGTTCAAACCCTTTTTGTTGTTACCCATTTTCTTTTCTTGATTTGGTATTAACAACCGAATATCTTAAAATAAATTTCTGGTAGAGAAAAAGTACAAATATTTACTGACTGTCTTTGCTTTTAATATATTATATTCAGTATCATTATAGAATATATTATAAATTGTATGAAGGATTTGTTTTAAATATTTGTGCATACTATTTGTATTTGTATACACTATTTGTATTATTTGTATTTGCACTATTTTGACCAAAATGACCAGCGTCGTATTATATTAAAAAGAATAAATATTATATAAGAGCATAGTACAAAGAATGAGATTACATTTACATTTTTGAACATTTACATTTGGCAGATGCCTTTATCTAAAGTGACTTATATTACAGTGAGGACCTTTTTACAGTAGCAAAACAGTAGCAACCTAGAATCTGTGGGTGAAACTGTGTCATTCGGATTTCCAGTCCTGTACCCAAACCATCAGGCTACGGGTTCAATAACTGTGACTAAATTTCTATTAAATTATTTTTCTACAGTGACCTTTTAATTTCCTGGTTGTATAAACACAAGATTAAAAAGTAGCCTGACAAGCCTTCTAGTATAAACTATAACTATTATCATTCAAACATAATCATAGAATAAAAATTGAAACACTTTGTAAAAATACATTGAAAAAAGTATTTGATGAAAGGTTTTGAAAAGAACAACTTGACTATTGGACAAGAAGTTAAAGTTGTAAGATTGTAGTGATTGTGTGGGTCTGTGCAGACCACTGGAGTTCCTTCACAACAAGCTTAGTAGCGCAAAGGCACAGAAATGTTGATGTATAAAATACTAAAGTTTGTAATTTATACAGTAGAACTAATTGTGTTTTCTTCCTAGCAGCTGGAGTGACTGAAAGACTTAAAATCTAAAAATAATTGCACTGAATGCATCAATCTTTTAAAAAAATTCCAAAAGGAAAAAAAAAATTAGACCCTTCACCAGCCTGGTTGTGTAAAAAGAAACCTTTAGGGGCTAACCTACAAGGGCTCGGAAAAGTATGCATTTCCATTTATACCACATGTGTTCTCCCAGTATCTAAAATAAATGCTAGGCTTTTCCTCCTGTGTCTAGAGATATGGTCTTGTTTACTGAGGATTTCAGCTGTGTGGATCCCCATCACAATGTTCAGCTTTAGAGATTCTAAAAGAAGTCAGGAAAAATGCAGAAGGGAAACAGCAATACTCTTAACACCCCCCTCCCAGCTGAGCTCTGCTTACCTAAAATACCTGATTATAATTCAGTCCTACAATTCAAATAGGATAGCTGGGCTTAAGGCTAATGCCACAGTAACAATGTCATTTATTTTTCTGCCTGTACTTTTTATCCATCTCTTACTGGCCAGTAAGCTCCTAAACCCTTCACTAAACACAGAAATCTGATAAACAAATACTTGTTGTTTTGTTTTAATGATTATTAGATTATATTCATAAATCAAATATATGTAAGAACAAGAACACTACTTTATGACAAAGACTGAACTATCAAAGTGTTTATATATTAATTATGCATCGTCAGAAAGCATTTAACTTGGACCTTGTTGTGTTCACAATAGTCATATACAAATACTGGAAAACAACATCTAATTTTACATTTTACACGATAGCAATGCAGTTAAATTGTTTACTGTTTACTTTATTTAGTGTAAGGTTTGATTTGACCTGTGGGTTTCTGTGAGGGTTTGTATTTTCTCACCGTATCTGCGTGAGTTTAATCTAGGTGCTTCGATTTCATCCCACAGTCTAAAAACATGCAGGTACTGTAAACTGAAAATACAAAATGATCCATCATTGTGGTTGATGGGACTTTTGTGATGAACGACCGTTTCCTGTCATGAATGTTACCTAAAGTGTAAAACGTAACATTAAAAGCTAAATATATAGTGTAATTATTATCATAAGTGTTAAAGGCATAACCAGATGCATTTGTAATAAACCAGTTATACTGTACATAAGTATATAGTTGAACCATTTGCAACGCTAAGGCAGAAATTGCAACAACAATTAATCATTTTTTATTATTAACATGATTGATGCAATATCCTGCGGTATCTATGTAAAAATGTGGCTAAAATAGAATACATTTAGAAAATTACAAATCAAATGTTTTGATCTTATAAGCATTATTTGTGTTTTAAAGCAAATAAGCTTTGCAAATCAAGGTTTGATTACTACTGTATGACAAATCCTCTGAAGCACTATCAGATTTAATGCTTTGAACTGCCATCTCCAGGTTAATTCACAGATGTTGGATAAAATTATATATTTGGCAGACATACTTACTTTTGTCAATAATTTGCTGAAAAATAAACATTGACTACAACTTTAAAGACTCAAAAGTTTTTTCTAATGCAAAATTTTACCCTTTTAATTTTAGCCTTTCACTTGAAAATTATGTAGACCACTGTATTTTTTTTGAATTTACTAAAAGTTACTTCCAATCAAATACAAAGTGACAAATATAAAACAATACAACAACAATAAACTACAACCTAATTTAGATATACAATCACGATGATTTTGCCCTGATCTATGCATGGTCACAATTTGATCGTGGAGATCCACAGATTAGACTTTTGAAAAATATGGTTTGTCTTGACAATGCCTGGGCCTATTGTATAACCTATTTGTCTAATTAATTCATATTGTAACATGTGGACATCATCTTTCAATTAGTAAATATATTTTACAAAAATATATACACAAATGTGCAGTAGAGAGCAAAAGTCACATGACATGCACTAACACACAAAGCTGTCTTTCTGAGCACAACTGCAATACTCTGCTGTAGATGGATAAGGAACAGGTGATAGCTTATTTTACAAAAATAAATAAATCACACCCAGTCTAACATGCATAATAGCTATTATTAATAAAAGCAACACGAATGTATTTTCACAGTGAAGGTCGAGTACAAATGAATATTTGTGATTAACAATATAATTATCTATACAATGGTAAGTGTTGTTCTAGTCTGACAAGTATCCACAATTGTCTTGTACTTTATCAATTCTTTTTGCTGTTTTAACTTTTAGGATGAACTCACCTGCTGTAAACAGCTGTGGTGGCTTCTTCCCACTCTGTAACATGTTGACAATTGGGCCATAGGCGCCCCCTACAGCACAGGAGGGTTGCTTTTGTACAATATGCATTGAATTTCTCAAAAAATCTGACACAACTTGGCACAGAAACAGTGTTCATGAAAAGCCTTATGATTCACAAGTAGCACCCTGAACCTGGTCTTCTTTTTAATTTTTTTTTTAAATAAATGACACTGAATTAGTGTTTTGTATTTGTAAATCATGTTGTAGTTGATTGCGAGTGGTGTTTATTTTTAGCTGTTAGATTATTTAATGATGCAAGCTTATATTTATTACTACTAGTTTAATCAATATTTGTTCTCATTTAAAATTTGTTATTATAAAAGCCTGACCTCTTTAAAATACGGTAATAATATTAAATCTGATAAGGAAGTGGATGAAGAAAATATTACGATAAATTACTATTTTATTGCAGATTATAGATCAATGATTATATGCATCTAAACGTGAGAAACAATGATTAAAAAGTAATCAAAAAAAGGAAAATAATTAACTAATTAAACTTCTTATTTTTGTTTGGTTTCCCCCGGCTGCTAATTAATACTTAATGGAAACTAGTGAACAGAGCTCATAGAAAATTCATGAATATTGAAATAAGCAGATTTTTGGTGGGGTGGAGAGGTGGGTGATGAGGGCGTGATGATAGTAAAAAAATGTGTGTGTGATAGTGTCAGAAAGTGTAATTTTCTAGCATTGTTAAAAGGTCTAGCTAATACTACAACAAGCATTAAATTAAGAAAATAACAGAGTGTTCTATTTGAAAACAATGTCACAATGGTCAGACTGGTGTCATGAAATGTTTAGTTTGTCAACAAAAGAAAAATGTTTCTAATGACACTGAAAGTTATTTAACACACCTCCCAGTGGGGTAGAGACAAAAATCGAGACATTTGTTAGAATAGTTACTGTGCTCTGATATTGTGGGAAAGTCAATGGCTGCTACAAAATACAGTGTACTTGGAGCTGATGCCTCCTTAGAAACTCCTGTAGTCTGATACTTTTTTAAGCTTTGGTTTGATGCAGAAAAGTTTATACGTGTATATAAGTGTACTATGTAAATGCTTTTTGACAGCAGGAGCCAAAACTGTATAAACTTTTGTGTTTTAAAATATTTAAATACAATTTTATAATGGTCTATTCTTATTTGTCATATATCTGTTTCCATTAGATAAGACAAAAATGTAGTTATTTCAATAAATAAGTGCTATTCTTATACCATCTGTCACTTCTGCATTAAAACAGAAAATAAATACTAAATTTCAGTATGAATTCATAATTAAAATAATGAAATATATCTGAAGGCAAAAAAAAATCCCCAGTATTGTTCTTCTTTTTTTAGTGTACCATAACATGGTTATACAGAAAACTATACTCCTCACCATATTTTATTAGAAATAGCATTAAAACGTATTTATACTGATGCTTAATACTATATTTTAGCATTTTGCAAGTTCAGATTGACAAAATGAAAAGTGTCACTACAGGAAGACGTGATTTAAAATCTCAATATATGACAATTCATATAAAGTTATTGACTCCAAAAATAGAGTATTTGCTGAAATAGCATAGCTGCATACTAAATAAGCTTACATTTACCATCAACTATGATTCTGACATGACCAAAGAAAAGTAGTGATGGCAGTGAAAAGCTTACAAAGATAAATTAAAAACACTGTCTGCGAAGACACACAGTAAAAAGCAAGACAACTTTGGCTGATGACTTTCTCAAATAAAGGAAAAACCAAATGTTTGTGGTGGCACTGGTTTTAATTTTATGTAGCTTGTATTGCTTTGTTTATTTAAATACTCATTTGATAAAATTGGCAGCCACATCATATATGTTGGGGGGGGGGGGGGATCATGATGGCTTGTCATGCCAGGGGTAATCAATTGATGCATATTGTAGTAGAGTTTGTGGTTTTTAATTGTTTTCTTCAATTTTTTTAATAAGTCACACCACCACACACCCCCGAAGCCCCACATACACAGCCCCTGCAACCAGATTTCTAGAATATCAATTACACATTTAATAAACAAATAAAAGTTTTAGAATTTATTACGGTGTCTTTTCTTTAATGAGAAAATGCAAATTCATACTCTTCAAACAAGCTTCTATCCAGCATCCAAACAAGCTGATATGTGTGAAGAACGCATTTTATTGTGCTTTTATTGTGCTATGACCAATAAAGAAATTAGGTTGATAATAATTAATATTGTTATTAATTGCAAACAAATTTTCTCCAACAGCTGGAAAACTTCCCAACCACAGTTGCTCCCTTGACTGAAAGTTCCTCCACAGTCTTTGGGAAGTCTGTTAAATCAGCATTTATGTTTACTGTGATGTGCAAATATGTGTATTATTAGATGTCTCACTAAAGCAAATTCCTTGAAGTTACTTTGACTTGAACCTTGTTTAAATATATGTGCACATATGAAATATTAGATAAGTTTGTAAGGCTATTGAAATATGCACATAAAATGTTATTGATATTGCCAGTACTTTAAATGAATGTATATTATTTTAGCGTTTTCCCTTGTACACTCCAAGAAAGGGGAGGGATGTCCAAGTTATGAGCAGCTGCCAGAGGAAGATACCTTCAAGTTTGGTTTGTGAGCAACTGTTTTTGAGAAACCTAGTCGGTTGTAGCTTCTTTAAATTCAAGTAAAATCGAGTCCTTCAGATTGCATTATGATTTTCTTTTTTCTCTAGACTTTTGTAAATCATCACTCAGCACCAAATTAAAACCTGATATGCAAATGCAAAAAAAAAAAGTTTTATACACTCATTCATTTATCCATGTGTTTCACTTACATAGTGTTTCTTTTAGTTTTTCATTAATTTATCCCAAATAGCAGTACAATTTTCAGATTGGTGATGTGCAAAATACTCATTTGTGACTTACTGCTGCGCAGTCAAGCATTACAGATTAAAATGCATTACAGCTTCGTTTAAAATCATTCTTGTAAATAAAACAATAACTGAACTGAACCATTACTACACACCAAAATCAATCAACTAGTTCTGGTCCATTCCAAGTTGGTCAGAGCTGTTGAGGTCAGGATTTGATTACATTTTTGTTCAGAAATTTGTGTGCATAGCTCTATGCAGAAGTAGACTAGTCTTAATTTGTATTTCATTTTCTGAATATAGCAGAAACAATTTTAAGCTATTGAGGATTAAGGGCCTTGCTCAGGGACTCAACAGTTGGCGCTCAACTTGCTAGCCCAGTATCTTAACCATCTATCACTGCCTTATATATATTTTGCGTTATACCTATAACACATCTGAATAAATATATAGTTATATCTGTATATTTGTTGCATCTGCCCCAGGATTATGATGCCACATATACCTAAAACAAAAGTTCACCTCCATGATGCAAAGTATGCCTGATCAATAGAATTGATCTAAGCTTGTTTCTTTTGTGCCAGTTATGGTGATAGTTATGGTCATAAAGTTCATAAAGTTTTTTTTTTAGATTTCACTCCACAAAACTATCTACCTTAGTTGTGTTTCTTGATCAAGTGGTGTGCATTGGGAAGTCCTACCATGAAGTCCAAGGTTTTTCTTAAATTAACTTAAATTGTAGCAGCTACTCAGTTTTATCATAGTTGCAACACACAGTGGAAACCTGAATTTCTTAGTGGTGTTCACATAACATTTTAACAGAAGCTCAAATTGTGGGTGGCTGTTGTGTTACAATAAATGAATCATGTTCTAATCTAACATTATGTCACTCACACTAACAGTCTTCTAATAAGTAATATTCTGTATGGCTGACCGATTTTAATATATAAACAAAATATCCAGAAAGTTCTTTTAAATCTGTTTTTGTATTAATTTTTAATTTGTATATATTCAGTTTGGATTGTCAAATGAATATTATGGATTTAAGAATATTGTGGTTTTCCAATTAAGACCTTCTTTGAATCAAAAAGCAAAAAAAGTTCCAATTATATCAATTTAACTATGTTTTAAAACTAGTTTTAAAATGATATTAGATTAAAATTACATAATTTAAAGGAAAAATTCTAAACATATTACATTTCATAAACATAATCAAGCATTATTATGATGCTAATTATTAAGCTAAAGCACTGTAATAATGTTTGGCTGCAATAAAGTTTTAAATTAACCATTTAACATTCCGCTCAAACATTTAGTAGAGCACATTTTAAGTCACTATATCTCATAAAAAAGTTGTTAAACCTAACTCAACCTGATAGTGCCATATCTACCATTCGTCGTTAGTATGTTGTGGCCAAAAAATCCACTAAAGGTCACTGTGTCTGAATAGTGTTCATTTCAGTTCTTCTCCATAGATTTTCAATCAGTAAAACATGGAACACGTTTGGATTATTTTCTGGACAAATATTCTAATAAAATCTTACAAAGGTCACAAGAAAAGAAATAGTTAGCACGTCATTGCACATTATTGTTTATATATTTTTTCAATTTCTAGTTCATGTTCTAATTTTACCGCAGAGTGCCATTTCGACCGTTTGGAGAGGTCTATATTTTGAAAACTGGAGGGTCTATCTAAAAAAACCCACCAATTGTTTTTATTATTGCTCCAAACAAAAAAAAAATATATAAAAATGTCTTTGCTGTTTTTTGGTGAGGATGTTAAAGGTTCAATATTATTTTATTGTTTTATTAATCTGAATTTGGGAAGACTTTATTTAACACCATGCAGACAATTTCATGTATTTGTGATGTCATGCATTCATCATATAATCTGAAAATCTTTGACAATATCTCCAATTATAAAATAACAATAACAACAAAAAGTTCAACATCTAAGTGAACAGCTTTTAATAACGTTCATTTAGAAAACAGTTAACTCAAGTAGGACCTGAAGCCGAGACTGAGGGCTCCACTTCATATTTGTATTGATAAATAAACATTATTTCAAACACATGTCAAGCCCTGTTAAATATCCTTGTGGTTCAGTGGCTTTTGGATCCTTGGGCAGAGAATATTTAATTATCACACTAACTGAATAATCACAAAGTCAATTTCCAAGCCGCCTACCGCTCACGTTGAGACAATTGCATTTGCATTATCTGTGTACGTAATCTCATGCCTGTGTTCCTTTCCTCCTACAGTCTT
The DNA here is from genome assembly GCA_028565875.1 of Hoplisoma paleatum. Classification (NCBI taxonomy): domain Eukaryota; kingdom Metazoa; phylum Chordata; class Actinopteri; order Siluriformes; family Callichthyidae; genus Hoplisoma; species Hoplisoma paleatum. The sequence continues at coordinate 370,067 of JAOTRQ010000008.1, read as the reverse complement.
ACAGCAAGAGAGCAGGGTGCATTTACACACACCACACACACACACACACACACACACACACACACACACACACACACACACACACACACACACACACACAC
>JAOTRQ010000008.1:246775-265164 GCA_028565875.1 Hoplisoma paleatum | reverse complement strand
TAGAACATGTGAACAGAGCACCTCATAACATTAAACAAACACATAACCCATAACATTAAGCGATCGCTACAATATATTATCTATATAATATATAATCTAGCTCAGAAATCTGAAAAAAAAAATTCTTCCATCCTCAGTCAGGATATGATGAGCTGTCATCTACGACACACTTTACATTACTTAGTGAATTCTATAACACAAACATTTATAATATCCTCGAGTCCTATGCTCAACATAAATAAAGAACAACCTCAAAAATAGAGTCAAACGTTGTCACAATCTTTGTCCCACAATCTAATGCTGAAAAATTACTCCATGCCATTGTCTCCTCCAGATTGGAGGTGAGAAATCTGACAGGAGCCTGCAGACGCTTCAGCAGATCCAGAACTGCGCTGCTAGGATCCTGACGAGGAGGTTCATATACAATCACATCTGTTATAAAATCTCTACACTGTTTACCCTTCAACTAATAAATCAAATACAAACTCCTTACCTACTAGTATCTCCATTGAAAAGCCACTTAACACTCACAGCCTTCAACAGCCCTGGACCAAACTCTATGGGAAATCCAGCTTTTCAAGCTGTTGCCCCACATGTGTGAAATGCTATCCCAGATTTCCTTTTAAAAAGTTGTTTAAAAAACAACTTAAATTGTTCTTTAAACAGGCCTATTGCCGTATTGGCCCGAGTATAAGCCGCATATTTTTCCAAATTTTCGAACATGTAAAACCGGGGTGTGGCTTATTTGCGCGACCGATAAATATTCAGTTGTAACAGAAACTTCAAATATAGCGCACATTTATAACACAACATGTTATGATGCAACAATGACTGTCATGTTTGGATTTTTGAATAAGTCATTTTTGGGTTTATTATCATCGCATACCGACCCAGCCAACGTAACCTCCTCTGGCCAAGTTCTGGAAGCAACGCCTTGCACCATCTAGCGAAAATTGCAGTAAGGTTTGAGCCCAGAATCCACCACACCAGCCCAATGAGAATAGGTACTAGATAAAGTTTTATTTTCTCAATTTTTATATATATATATTTTAATCCCTCTCACCCTAAGGGTGCGGCTTAGATTCGGGTGCGGCTTATACTCGGGCCAATACACTAGTACATTTTCATATATTTTTTTCCTGAAGATTTTAGTACAGTATTTTGCTAGCTAGATGTTGGACTAGATTTAGGAAATCTATTTGAATAGCTTGGTGCTTGGTGTGTCTTTTCTTATTATGTACATATATAATATAATCCAAATATAATGTCAAATATTTTTATTATCCAGGGTGAAACAGAGCAAAGGCATGCCTGATCCTGGTTATTCAGTTCCAGAGTTAAGATAAGTTTTGATTTAGGAGTTGAACGGTGGGATACTAATTTTATATTTACCCCAATTTAATTAATAGGAACAGTTTTCTGGCATACATGTTTTTTTCATGTGTTTTTCTAAATGTAGCTAGCTATCATTTAGGAAAATAAGAAACTTACCTCGGTACTCTTGAGAGAGAGAACTGGCTGAAATTCCTTATAATAAGACTGCAAAGAAATTGTTGTATGTATATAAATAAAACATAGTACAGAGGCAAAAGTATTTAAGCATGTGGAAAATCACTTTTAGACACAAATAGTAATTAAACCAAACATAACAACAACCACTTATATAATCAGGCCATCTTATTTTAAAATGTGTATGTGGGACTGAACATTTGTATGGATAAACAATGATGCTCAGGTTCTAGTTAATTCCAAAGCTGTTCAGTGGACCTAAGAAATCTAAACAGGCCACCAAGGTTTCTTCAAGTCAAGGGCACAGCTATGCTGAAGTTCAGTGCCTCCCAGTTCTCCCTCGTTGTGGCTGAAACATGTGACTTTTTTGTCCATATATTTGAGTTGCACAGTAGTAAATACAATACACTAATCTACCACCAAGGTAAAAGTTTCAACCTCAGGGATGCTATCATTTGGCCAGGCATCTATATAAACATGAATGGATATGTCTGTGAAGGGGCTTGGGTGAAGCTCTGCTTCAGAAATGCACCTCGTTGAGGATTATTCCTGTAATGTTTGCTGGTAGTATCATGGTATAATCCAGATAGCATTAAATTTTAGACATTTTCACCACTGTGCTTTTGCACAAAAATGAATTAGTCCTCCACATATAACCCAATCTGTGCAATGAAACACACATCTACACACACTAGTGAACACACACTGGGAAGTGGTGAGAACACATGCTGGTGGATAACCCTAGCCACGGTGCCCAAAAGTAAGGGTAAAAAACAGACCTTATATGTGAAGAGACTTGAACAGCTGTTAAAGTAGATGTGGCCTTGGCTATAAAAGCCAATCCAGTCATCCTTCAGCTTCTGATCCATCCCGAACATGGAAGCAGCATAACTGTCCTATACAAACAGGTTTAGTCAAAATATACAGACACTTTAGTACATTGTAGAATAAAATTATCTACATTTTTGTTGGAAACAGCGACTGTTCAGATTCAGGGATAGCATTTTGTTCTGCTGCCAATTAACAGTATCCTTCAGCAAATGATATACATTAAAGAAGTTGGTGTGTTCTAAACAGTTATGGATTTGAATCTAGCCTCACATGAATAATCATAATTTAAACCAGGATTTAACCTGACCTAAAATCATTAGCTGGATAGGACTCGGAACTTCTTAACTATTGATTGTAAATTGCAGTGTTTAACACTAACTTCCTTAGTAGAAATCCCTTGAGAGTTCCACACTTACACCCTTTGTTCAAATAAAAGTATTTGCAAGGTATTCATTTGACAAACGCAGTGGGCTATTTTTATAACAAAGCATTTATGAAAACTTAAGTACACTTAACTACAGGAAAACTACTTGTGTCCTACTTGTGTTATTTGTTATTAACTTACTGTGTCCCTTTAATGTAAAAAGGTGTTATACAAAATAGCCATGTTGTGTGTTCATTAATATAGATAGCACCAATGAATCTCTGCTGTTTAAAGTGAATATCAATGATCTTAAAAGAAATGTTAATCAGTTTGTATTGATGCTCAATTATTACAGCCGTACAATCTGCTATGGTGATCCCTAAAAAGAGCAGCTGAATAGAAAAGATTTTCTTGGGTAATGTTTCACTATTAAATTTGCATTTGCAAGCAGGACGATATAGTTCACCACTACGGAGACCTGTATTAGTCTCGACATTGACATGTTGTTTTTGTGTATTGTAAATTGCATCCTGTGATGTTTAAAAAAAAATAAAAAATACCTAGTTTTCTATGACTATAATTATTATACTCACAGCAGTGTTAAATACTTCATTGTAGCAGATAGAGGACCGAAGGTACCAACTAACATTAAAGCCCAGGTTGTTGTCTTTACATGTTGATTCATTTCCATAAACTGTAAAACAAGCACAAAAGCACAAACAAGATTATTGAATTTAAATTGAATAATCCTGTCTTTAACAGCAGGTTGGCCTGATCTTTGGCATGACTTGCTTATTGTTTTGAATTATTCATGCCAGATGAAACAAGACTTCTTTTAAAAGATTTAGTGTTTACTTAAGTTGTCTGTCCATTATAATAAATGAAATATGTATGAAAATTCAAACCAGGTAAAATATTATAAAATACAAATTGCAACAGATATGCAAAAGCAAATGAAAAAGGGTAAAATGACTTACTTACATTTTATGAAGATTGTAGAGTTGGCATACAAAGTCTTACGAAACACAGCATCCCGTACCTGAAATGTGGTTTTAAAAATTATAACTGAATACAATCTAGTACTTTTAACAATGTAAACACTGTGTTGAGTGCAATAAAACAATGATACTGTCTACCCCAATCGGATGAACTCAAATTTAGCATAAAATAAACCTAATCTGCAGAATGGTGTTAAAAAATACACAACAGACCAGTTACAGCCTTTGCTGTTTTTTTTGCTGATTATTAATCTCATTAAGGCTCATTTATTCATTTTACCCTCATGTAAAAAACTTACACATTCAATCACCACTTTCTGCATATTTGAATGATAAAACAATCGAGAGAAAACCCAAGCAAACAAGATAAACATGTGCAAACCCCATAACAGAAAGTGACTGAAGGGTAGGATCAAACTCAAGGTCTGAGCACCCACGTTGCTAAGAAGTAATAGAATTAAGAGAAGGGGTTGTGAGAAAATGGGTTTTAAAAAGTTTAATTATTTTATTGCAACAAATGGGTTGAGCGTGTGCACTGCGTTTTATGGAATAATTTATATTAATAAGTTTAGTATTATTTTATCTATAAAATTGTTAAGAATATTAGTTTCTATTTTCTGATATAAGTTATCCTAAATTGGACTATATCCATGAGTGGTCTGGTGGTCCAGGGAAAGAATAAATAACATAAATAAATAACAACAAAATGTGCTAACGTGCTAATTTATTCGCTATTTATATACATGTATGTAAAAAGGGTTGTTACCACTGCATCCGGCAAATAATTAGTTAACACAGCATCCGGGTATTATCCACAAACGTCACAACATCCTGCTTTAGCGTCGAAGCTAACCGACTAAAACTTACGTGTCAGATGTAAAGCAGTTACCACATTTATTTGCAATCGTGTCTAATAACACTTACCGTATTAACGTTTATATTCCACCGCGAAACCTCCGCTGCAAAGAGATGCTGCACAGCTGGTAAAAACAAGAATATAAAAAAGGCAGGAGCATATGTCATTTTTTACCGGGTGTTTAGAAGCGGTTAAGTGACAGCTCACTTCAAGCGAGAGAGGAACAGGAACCAACACCTGCGGCTGTATCAAATCAGCCAATCAGGAAACTACGAGCGCATGCGTGTTTACTAAATCAACCAATCAGAGAATTGAGTCATGTGGCACTGCGCACCTGAGTTGCACCTGAGTGCAACCGTGGGGAGGCACTTTCCCGTACAGAACTCACATCATTTAAGTTTAATCATAAACTACCATACTTGCCATATTAGTAAATTACACGAACACCGATTGATCCTACCATTACGACTAGTGAGTGAAAAATTGGAATTTATAGTGCTTACATTCGTATATTGGGTTTTTATATAACTTTAATTAATTGAATTAATTTATTACATTGGGAATGTGGGCATTGTGAACATCAACATCCCATCTGGCACATCTATCATTTGGCTCAGGGCTTACTTTTCTGTTGGACAGTCAGTAGAAAGTTTATTCTGAATTGAATGAATGAATGAATTAAATGAATAAATGAATAAATTTTTGATTACGAAAGAGAAATAATAAATGCTAGGTAATGGTATTTAGTGAGTTTTAGGTTGTGTTGATGTGTACTGAAACACATTAGGTTAGCTCAAAAATCTCTCCTGCCAGTTTTAGGACACTGGTTTAAAATGTAAAATAAATACTTTCCATTCCAAAATAACTTATTTGACAAGCTTATAAGCTTGAGGTATATTCATATTCATTAAAAGTATTTTTCATTATTACTTAGAAATTATGATCTAAATAAAAAAGACAGTGGAATTTAGTTGTGCACTAGAGAAAACAATCATATTGTCAACACATCTTTATCGTCTTTGAATTGTGTTCAAATGTCAAACTAATCATTAAGAGTTTTCTTAAGCACTTTAACATGCATGTAACATACATCTACATATTTATAATACTTCTACTAGTGGTACAAACAACAAACATGCTATTCATGTTTGTTGGTATTTACATAAAACTGTAATAAAACTCTAAATGCAGCAATAATCCGCCAGTACAAAAATATAATCACTGCAGAGCGCGTATAGAAACAGAAATGTACTTTGAATACTAATGTAACATAATGTAATAATGTTTTGGTGTATGGTGTATCGTGTATCGATGCATGACTCAATGCACTTCATGAATTTTCATATGAACTGACTAAAGCAGGTGCAAAGAACCTTGCAAAGACTATTGCATACAGGAGTATGGGAGCGTGTGTTTGGTTAGGAATAAGTTTGTAGATATAGAAACTTTAGCCGGCATAACTTTTTGTGGTGCCAGATTTTCTGTTGACATTGTGTCCGAGACCTATGAACAGCAGATTAATACAATAATCATAAACGCTGGACTCTCTTGCTGTGTTGTGGGTCAGTGAAGAAATAAGTCAGCTAGCTTCTACCACATTCTGGCACATGGGAGTGTGGGATAAATAAACTTTTTATGGGTGCGGTGACGAAACACAGGAAAGCAACAGGGAGTGGATTCCCTTTTGTTTTAAGCCTGGTAGCCAGTATTTTTTCAACTTAGTTGGTATAAAAACATGGAGTAGTAAAATAACAAAGTTAAAAGTGAAAGTCCTTAGTGACTTTTGAGTGTTTACAGGCGTCGAGTTGCGATAGATTATTGTGCTAATTTATAATAATCTGAAAGGCTTTGACTGAAATGTAATAATGTATCATTTATGCTTTCATTGTGTCTTAGTCTACATGGATCTACTGGACCTCATGCGGGTGTAGTGGTAAAAATGGACATTCCCTGATGTGAGAATGGCAAGGCTCAGCTGTCACGTCCTACTCCCAGACTCACACACATGCTCAGGGCTATGTGAGTGAGTAGTGGTTAAATTTAGCTCTGGAGAACAGCATAGCCTACAAGTTCTCACTGTATGAGAACAATCACAGTGTGGGTGTACTCAGCTCGGGATGAAGCTACATCTTTATTGAACTAAAATTCTTTATCATATGTTTTCTCAAAGGACACTGTATTGTACTGCCTCCTTTTCATTCTGGGCTTTCTGTGCTAGTGAGCTTCCCACTGGCTGTTTATTTCCGTACAGTCTCTCTCACAGAGATAAGAGCTCTCTGGCACCTTTATAGCTTCTGCTTTTTTGATAAGCTCATGGAAAAAATGTTTCAGACACCTGCAGCTCTGTGTAACGCCATGTTAACGCCATAACTGGAGTCTATGGACACAAGTGAGGAACTGTTGTCAGTCTGGACTTTACTGTTTTGGTCTGCATTTGGTCGAAAGCTTTTGTAATTAGAAGAGTTTGACTGTACTTCAAAGCACTGTCTGGTAGAGGTTCAGGGACCATTGTAGTAGGTAAGTGTGGAATTATTGTTGTTTTAAATCAAAGCATGTTTTTTATTCATGTTTTACTAGTTCTATTGCAAAGACAACACACCGATTATGCTGTTTCAATTAGTAATCTTAATTGTATAAGCATTTTTTATTTGCATCTTGGTACTTTCACTCTGTTATAGTTAACAATATTTATGTTTAAGAACTGTAGGTTACACCAAAACGTGTTGCAGTTTGTAGGTTATTGTAGGATCACATACTTTTTCATCTGTATTCAGTTAAAAAAAGAAATAACCTTAAATGCATTAATCAATCAAGTTTTTGTTTATTGATACATGCAAATATTCCGTTTAGAAGTGATGTGTTACCTTTTGAGTATTAGCAGTAAAGGTTTCGTACAAAATGTAGCAATGAAAATGAAGTATTTCATTTTTTCTTGATTGAACATCTCAGGTTTCATATATTGGATTTTATTATTATATCACAGTTTCTTGAAGTTGCGGGCAGGGTTTAATGCTTTGTTCTGAAATACTTGATAACAAGCAGGCCAATGCTGACATATTTGGTCAATGCTGCCCCTAAGTGTGTGTTCAGAACTGTGTAAATGTGTATTTTACTGTGTAGCTTGGGTCATATGCAGAGGAAACATTCCTATGTGAATCCAGTTGTGAAAACAGTATGATCAAATTTATTCACAGTTCTAGTCTTCAAAACCAGGTTAAGCAAATAAATATGCATAAAGATATAGTAAGGTTTTTCGAAAAGTTCACTGCAATGTGGATTGGTACTTGTCCATCGGTCATTATTCCTGGAATGCACATAAAGAATAAAAATATAGAGATTGCAAAAGGGTTGGGGAGTGCTGGTTAAACGACCTAGGGTTAAGAACATACCTGAAGAAACAAACAGTTGCAACCTGCTAGAATAAAGCAGCGGTAGCTCAGTAGTTAAGTTACAGGACTAATTACCGGACAAAACACTAGTGTTATAATAATGTGGCTTCATCGTAAACGAGTTTGGAGACTAGCCTGTCTGCAGAATTAGGATTACACAAAAATACCATTATACCACTTACACACTTTTTTACTTTTGCTTTTTTTTTTTTTACCGACTTAGCCACAAGTTAGGTGTTTTGCTCAAATGCACTTCAATCGTGACCTCGAACACATGCCCAGTTTTGTAACCACCAGGCCACGACTGAAGTTAAACATCAAGCAAAAACTGAAAGAATTCCACCTACAAGTATTTACCAACAATTAGTGCCTTCAGTCTCCAAATGCTTAATGAGTGTTGTTAAAAAGAATGGTTTTGTAACACAGTGGCAAAGTTATTGGAACATGTTGCAGGCGTCAAATTCAAAATGAACAAAAAACAAAAATGAAGTCTATCTATTTAAATATTATCTTATAATTAAATATCTTGTCTTTCTAATGTATTCAATTGAATATATGTTGAAAAGGGTTTACAAATAATCAAATTCTGTTTTTATGTTTTACACAATGTCTTCATTAGAATTAGGGTTGTATTATTTGTGATTATTTAAATAACTTATTTAAGTGTTTTGTTTTTATACTAAATGAATAGGTTTCTGCATCACATACATGAGTCATAGGGGGAAGGACAAATCAGATAAGGAATAAATAGATTGTGAGATCATTACTCTTTTGGCGGCTATGTATGACAACATAGCTGATAACATTCACTGAGAAAGTAGGAATTGCACAAAGGAATTTTTGAGTTTACTTATCCACTGCTTAACATAATTGAATTATGTAAATGTAAACAACTGTCATTATTAGAATTGTGAAGGGGTATATAAAGGGGGAAGCCTGTCCCAACTTGAAGTGTGTTCCAGGTATCACATTTTAAACGTGTTTACATTCATAAAAAGAGTGAAGTTGTTTAGTTAAAAAATTCAGAATCTGCCCTTGCTACCTTAATCAGCTAAATAAATTTAAAACACATATTTGTCTTTTCTTTGCAGTTTACAAAAAATATATCAACATTTTAATAAACTTGATTTATATTCGATAATTTAATCCTGTTAGTGCCACATGCACTATTTGCAGTTTCTCCACTGTATTTACAATCTGCATGCCTAACTGTAAACCATTTGACACTCTACTGTAATGTAACACTGTATACAGGGGTGTGGGGCCTCTGGGATGTGGGCCATCCTAAAGGGTCAAAGCACAAATGACACTCAGACTCAGCAAGTGTTTGGTGCCGAGGAGGTTAGAGAAAGAGCTCCCGAATGGCTCATTTACACAGCAGTTGTCCACACAGGGCTCATAAAGCTGAACATTTCATACCAATGATTAACTATTTTTATTTACTCAATATTTTTGACTATGATTATTGTAATAAAAGTTACAGTAATGAATAAAGTAATTAATTAATAATTAATCTGTACTAATCTCTTTATTTTGGTCATGTTATCATGGGTAGCAAACACATGGATAATAGGTGCAAGCAAGACATCCTATTATATCCTCTGTGCTGAATGAACATTGTAAAATAACTAGAGTGCCATGTAATAAATCAAAGTAATATAACCTAAACTATTACTATGTATGTCACATGAACCAACAATTCCAAATACAGTATTGCCACATGTCATCTTCTTCAGTCCTATTTATTTGGTCCAAAACGAAAAAGGGACTGGGAAAGGAATTTATTTGTGGTATAATGCACAGTTTACAAAACTTCATTTTCCACAGAGCCGAGTGCATTTTCATTACATTTTTAAAATCTACAACACCCATCCATTCCAATAAATGTCTACGTCTTTCACAAAAATGAGAAATGTATTATTGGTCTATGTGTCTTGATATCTTGGATTCTTGCAGCCTTGAATGTGAAACATTTCTTTTTCTCCAATTCAATCAGTAAAATCAATTAGCTGAGCAAATGTGCTTCATGTCTTAATGTTGGCATGTGTGCTATAGTTTTCCTATCCCTGCTCTAGTCTGTAAAACAATCTATCAGCTCCCGCAAACACAGAAGGGTTTTGCAAAAATACATATTTTGTATGTTTAGGGAGGATAGGAGGAAACAGATGGAGAACTTACAGATAGAGGCTCTTTTTTTACAGCTTAAGGTAACAACGCCAGCTAACCCAGCTAACCAGCAATGCAAGATTCAAACCAGGGAAGTTTGGACTCAAAACACTGGTGTGCAGTGGAAAAAACCACTACACTATAAATTTAATTATAAATGCAATACACAAAGCAACCTTTACTATATTAATAAGCAATAAACACTAGTTTTTATATAAAACATATAGATGGCTGACTGCTTATTTATGGTAGAAACAATTTGTTGACTTAATCATAATAATATAATTTCATATTTTATATGTTTATTTAACCATGGAGAAACTAGTCAAACTTACATAAGCCTTTTATAAATGCACTAGTAGTTATTCTTCTGATGATGTTTAGTCAATGGTTATGGCAGAAAAGTGTTTTAAACATTGTGTGTCATTTGCACTGACATCTCTTTTTATGTCACTGTGGTTTGGTTCTGTGAAGCGAGTCCTTAATTTGGAATCATCCCAGTTATCTTTACCTCATACCAATTACCTAAAACATTAGAGGTCGTGAAGATTCACACTGCACGATGAATATTTACTTATTTTAATTGCAGCTTGAAATATGTTTTTTGCCTTGGTGAGATCAAAAACACATTTAGTTGGGCAGTAAAGCTGGTGTCATTTGTGGCTGATACTAATATTGCAACTTGAACTTTATGTCTTCACAGAACCTCGTGCACCCTCTGAACAGCTTCATGAAGTGTAATGTGATTATGTCATGTAACCAAAGGAACCTACATGGTTGAGTTTTGGTTTACAAAAGACCAGTTTGATAGATACACATATTAACCAATCTAATCGATATTTCTCTGTTCTGTCCCACAATTTGACGATATGTTGAAACATTGAAAATCCAGTTAAAGCTAACCAATATTAGTGGATCATCTATCTAAAAAAGATGAGTCCATGCAGAGCCTGTTTTTATCCCTCGCCACTGTCATCTTTGTCTTGCTCAACAGGTTTGGTGTGTCTGTATCATTTACTGTAAAGTTGCTTTAAGATTGGTCTGTTGTAATAAGCTCTATACAAATATATTTGACTTGGCTTGACAGTTTAATACTTTTGCATTCAGAGTGAATAGATGTATAATAAGTAAGATGGTCAGGGTATAAAAGAGGTGTGAGTGTTTCATGATATTGCCTGAATAACTTATTTAAATTAAACCTATACAGTCCTGCTGTATAGGTTGCACACCCTTTAGTGTGACCACTTCCAAATAGTTCTTGGAGCCATCTATAAGCTTCTTGCAGTTCTCAGCTAGTATTTTCTCCCACTCTTCCTTCGCAGGCTGTGTAAGCTCTTGAATATTTGCAGGTTTCTTTTCCCAATGGCAAATTTCAGCTTACCCCAAAGGAGATTGAGGTCAGGACTCATAATCGGCCATTTTCAATTGTTGGCCATTTTTCCTCCTTTCTAACCATTCCTGTGTACTTTTGGACGTGTGATTTGGATTGTTTACTTGTTTTAGGGCTTAGTTTTCTTATACTGGGTCGAATATTTAGCTATGAAATTTCTTGATAATTTTCATTTCATGATTTCATGATTTTAGTGATATTGTGAAGACCTGCAGTACCAGACACAGCAAAGCAACCCCACAGCATTATGGGACCATGCTGTTTTTAAGGTATTTTTTCCCTTATAAGCACCATGAAACTACCTGTAAACAAATTGTGACTTTGAATTACCAAAAAGCTCTATTTTTGTTTCATCTGTACATGGAACATTTTCCCAGAAGGTTTGTTTGGTTTGTCAGGGTGCTTCTTTTTTCAGATGCTCTTTTTGTGTTTTTTCTTCAGCAATGGGTTCATTTTAGGCCTTTGCTCATAAAGCTCTGCTTGGCTTAATGTGCTGCTTAAGATACTTGTTAAAACCATGGCTCCAGGTTGGCCTTGAGGTCTTTGGATGCTCAAGGTAATGACTTTTGAAGACATCTCTCGTCAATTTCTCTCTTTCCTCCACATCCAGAGAGGCTCTTGATGGCTCCAACTCTTTGGAGGCAACTTAGTCATTTGACAATTCCTTGTGTTTACCATTGTGACAAAAAACAGGGTCTAAGAAGGGACTTTTTAAATCACGGAAATCATAACTCATTGGCACCCATGTGACATGGGTACCAACAATTTATCACAGGGTATTCTCATTTATGATTTACCACAGGCTGAAAAACTGGTGCCAATACCAGTGTTACAGCAAGCTTCGGGTTTTTCCATTTTCCATCCCATAGTTTTTTTTATTGTTGTTTATCCTTTGCTCTTTTGTATTCAATGTGTGTTTTATCAAGTTTAATGACGTTTCACGTGATTACATTTTTTCCTTAGATTTTTCACATACTTAAAACTACATGGGTGCCAATAACAATGAGCAGGACTGTACTGTATAAGATTTTAATAGCATATTTATAGGATTTCAACTGAATTTGTAGCTTAAGTACACAGCATTCCTTTAGATCACTGTCTCCTTTTTGCCAAAGCTACCATGTACTGTTGCTTATTTAGACTCATTGAGGTCACCATGTGGCAAGTTCTGTAAAATCTTTCATTTCTTCAGTGGCAGCACTGGAATGTGGAATTTGGACAGCTGCCGAAACCAGATGAAGTTTTATCTTTCATGGTTGACTTCTGACAGTGAATTAAAGCACTGCCAGCTGCAACCTCAGACATCCCAATATATAGCATATGTATATAAAATTTCATTATTTTTTCATTTCTAATTTGAGAACTAATAAATTTAAATCCATGAAGGCTGAAAAAACAAACATTGTGCTGTTTAAGGTATAAAAAGCATAATACGTAGGTCATCATTGTTTTTCATGTTTATGATTTTCCACACACCATTTCAAGAACGTGTTTGCCTTCTGACTATATTACTAAAAGAATCCTAGGAAATTGTGTACAAGAATGATTAGGCTAAAGAACTTACAATCCTCTGGGTGTGCTGCATTATTAGGCACAGAAATACACCAACAAACATATGAGAACACAGACTGTTAACCAGCTGAAGTGAATATAAAGCAAAAATAATTTTTGGGGGGGAGTGTTTAGTTCCCAAACCTAGACTGCTTATAGTGAATGTGATTTAACAGAGGTGTATCTTTTTTTTTTTACAATGTTTGAATAAGCAGATTTAACTAAATGGAATTATACACAAATAATAAATACAAAAGATTACTTAGTTATGGCCTTAGTTATTTTATTAACTCATTTGTCTGCTAAAAAAACAGAGCACATATCACGGTCATTTAAACACACAGAGAAAATGTCTAAGTAGTTTGTTTATACTTTCATCGTCGCTCAGTAATCATGTGGGTTATAAAACTATGCAGGGAATAATTACACAAACTTAGAAAAACAGAATTTGTTCCAATGGCTAGTCCAACCCAAACACAGATTTGCAATTTTTTCTCTAAACTACACAAGGCCTTAGACTTTGTCAACAAGATATGAAACAAAACATTAAACAAAGTTAAATGACCATGATCCTATACATGTTGATTAAAAGGGCATTTAAAGAAATTGATATAAATCACAAATTTTCAATTTTAACTTTGAATTATTTCTCAAAAATTGTAAATCCCACTGACTGTCAAATTTTAACTGTGTACTCAGCTTCTGATTACACAAAACAAAAAACAAGACAGAAAACATCAAATCACTTTTATTGTCACATCACAATAACACAGGTATGAAAAGTAAGTGAAAAACTTGAATACATAGTCTCTCAAATATTTTTCAGCATACATTAAATGCAGAACAAAACAATTACTTCGACTTAAGTAATACTGTGACGAAAAAAAATGTAGTCAGTTACCAATTGTGCGAGTTCTCCTCCAGACCTGTAAATAACATCATAGGTAGTTTTCAACCATATGTGAAAAACAGAAATCAGAAAATCACAGAGGTCAAATACAGTGGTCAAATATGTAAGCCTATACAAGGTTGGCACCCACCGTTGCTCGTATGTTGGCCCATTCCTCCATGCAAATCTGTGATGTAGAGGTGATTTTTTGGGGCTGTCAGCGGGCAACACAGACTTTCAACTCCTTTCAATGGTTTTCTATAGGGTTGAGATTCAGAGACTGGCTAGGCCACTATAGGACCTTCTTACAAACCCACTCTTTAGTTGCCCTGGCAGGTGTTTGGCTTAATTGTCATGCAGAAAGATATTTCATCTTCAATGTCCTTGCTGATGGAATGAGGTTTGCACTCAAAATCCTACAATACATGCCACAAGCATTCTTTTTAAACGAACCATGCTCTCTAGCAAACTTTAGACGTGCCCGTATATGCACTGGCTTAAGCAAGAATACAAGTCTGGCCCTGGCGGCGTAGTGTGTTACTGGCATTAGCCTTTGTAACGTTGGTCCCAGCTTTCTGCAGATCATTTACTTGGTCCCCCCGCGTGGTTCTGGGATTTTTTGTGATCATTCTGACCCCACAGGCTGAGATCTTGCTTAGAGCCTCTGATCGATGGAAATTTGCAGTGTTCTTGTACGTCTTCCATTTTCTGATTAATGCTCCCATAGTAGATTTCTTCACACCAAGCTGCTTGCCTATTGCAGATTCCGTTTTCCCAGCCTGGTGCAGGTCTACCGACAGCTCTTTGGTTTGTTTTAGTTTGTGGGCAGGCCACTTTTATACTGTTAATGAATTCAAACAGATGCCATTAATACAGGTAATGAGACAGGTAATGAGTGGAGGACAGCGAAGCCTCTTAAAGAAGTTACATGTCTGTGACAGCCAGAAATCTTGCTGGTTTGTGGTTGACCGAATACTTTTTTCCCACCATTATTTGCTAATAAATTCTTTAAATATCAGACAATGTGATTCTCTAATAGTTGAGGTCTCTCATAGTTGAGGTCTACCTATGATGTCAATTACAAAACTCTAATCTTTTTAAGTGGGAGAACTTGCACAATTGGTGACTAAATATTTTGCCCCTATTGTAATAACAATAATAAGATTAATATGATAATAATCTGTATAGATATAACTAGGAATGTAAAGATCATTAAAATAATAACCTAACATAAAGCTTATATAATTAAATTAAAATATTTACAAGTGCATATGCACAAATACCCAAAAGTATATAAATTTAAAGTGAAGACAATCTCTGTCAATTGTTTATCCAGCGTACTGCCCAGTAAATCGGACCCACCACAGCCTTCAGAAAGCTAACGTGATAATAGCCCAAGTAATTAGTAAATGAAAAGTAAAAAAAATAATTTCTTATAGACATTGTGTACAATTTAGAGCACTCATAGTTGAAATTGTGAACTATGTGTTATGGTAGGATAGGTGCCTAGAGCATCTACTGTGGGAAAAAAATGTAAAAATCAAATAGATTAAATACAAATCCCAGCTAAACAGTAGCCATTAGGTGATGATTAATTTGTGCATGTAATTATCAAATAAGTCTGTAGAGCTGTTTTCTGTAGAGATGTCTGGGGGCTTTACCAGAAACACTGAACACAAGACAGAATTACACTATAGATACACCCTGCATACACCCTGGTGCAGAGCATGATTTACTCATGGGGTGATTAAAAGGAACTTTTGGTGATTAAAAGTAAATTTAAAGACCAGACAGACAAAAACATTTTCTCAAGAGAATCCTGACAAACCTAGAAAAACAAACAGCTTTATTCCAAACAGTTTAAGAAATCATCATTTAAAACCCAACCAAAATTGTGGAGTCAATTTTATGGATATTGTGGTTAAGTTAAACAATCATCTGCTGTTTAGAAAACACTATGATGTGTCCCATGTGCTTGTGCTCTACTAATGTTCCACTAAGTTTTAATCTTGTTTATGCATGCACACATTAATCAGCTAAACAGGGATGCTGGCACAACTTCAAAAATCACTATGTTCTGCTAGTGCCAATCTCTTCCACCAAGAACCATGCAAGTGGAACCAAACAAATCCTAGTGTGAGAGATCAGTTCTCAGTTTCAGAAAGTTTCTTTCAGATAGTCCTCATGTCAACACTTGAGATTAGAGACATCTGAGAAAATGGAATTTATTTCTTTTATTTCTTCATTTCATACCAGATAGAGAAGGGATGGTTGTACTTTCTGTTCATTAAATTTAGTGTGTGCTGCGTTTCTTCTATCTATGCAAAAAGTTGAATGTGTAACCACTGGATAAAGCTATTTTTAAAAACAATGTTCTACAGATAAAGACATTTGTTTAAAAAAGAACCTGTGAGGACCCGGAGCTTGGAGCTCGCGTCGTGTGGTTGCGTGCGGTTGCCGTGGCGGCGCTGCGCTCGTTTGCCGCTTGCGCTGTGAATCACACGCACCTGATTCAGATTGTGGGGTGATCACCCCGGCTATATATGGGCTGGCAGCCTACCGATCGCGGCCAGATTCTCCACGTTAGAACCCCGCGAACTTCCCCAGTGAAGTCTCCCCTTGGACCTCCGCGATTTCCCGCTCGCGCGTCGCCGTGGCCGTGTCGGTCACTGAAGACCTGTCTGTCGGACCTTGCATGGACTTCCGGGTTCGGTCGCGCTGTGAATCGCGAGAGACATTGGTGCCGTCGTGCACCCCAAGCCTGTCAATAAAGCTTCTATTACATCTACCAGCCTTGTGTGTTCCTGTGGTATGTGTCTTGGCAATCAAAGCGTTCCAAAACAACCCCGAATTCCTAACAATATTGTGTAATAAAACGCAACAAAAGATTCAATAAAAATGTTAAAGAATATACCTTAACATAATAACATATTCATTATGTGCACACCAGAAAGCTCAATCTGAGAAAAACATTCAAACTCGGTGAACTATATACTCATAAATAAAGTGGTTTAAAGGTATAGTAATCAGCAGGCTGCTGGTTCAGTTGCCACCTCCTCCAAGTTAGCTCCGTTTGGCCACCGAGCAAGTTCCTTAACCCTCAATGGCTCAAAGTTGTTTACAGTAATTGTAAGTCGCTATGGACAAAGGCATCTGCTAAATGCTGCAAATGTAAATTCATGTTGTTTATAACATCAGAACTAAGTCTAGATCCATCTATAACCAGCCCTGAATCACTACTATTTTCCAAATGAATATACAAATGTAATAAGATGCAAATTATAAAAAAAAAAATATAAAATAACTTACATTTATTATGAATTTTTACTTTAGTTTATTGCAGACAGTAGAACAGGATCTCTTAATCAGCTTGCAACATATATACATATGCATCTTCTGTTCTAGCCGTAGTGTTTTTGAAGCTGTTACATTATGAACCCATTGAATTTTGTTCAGTGGTATTACAAAGCATGCTGTGAAAAGCTAATGCAAATATACATGGAAATAACAGACATGTCTTGTGTTAGTTGATGATTATAATTGCTTATGGTAATGTGTGTATGTGTGTGTGTTCAAAAAAGGTTTAGACACACTTTTTTTAGTAGAGGACGTGCCTGCTGTAACCCAAAAGTATTTATACGGTCAATTAGCACACATCAGTAGTGTGGAAGTTGAGAAACTTGTCTGATTAGCATCAGCCAGACCACTGCGAATGATACATTCTTCTAAATTCTCTTACAAGTCGTTACTCTCAATGTCCCTTGACGGCCTTTGTGTGAACATGTGTGCTATTTGCATCATATAGTGTGTGTGTGTGTGTGTGTGTGTGTGTGTGTGTGTGTGTGTGTGTGTGTGTGTGTACATGTGTGTTAGAAACACTTGCACCCCTCGCTTTCATCACCTCCTCAGATGGCTGCCTGGTCTCACACCTCTGTTTCGGCCATTTGCCTCATCCCCGTCTACTCTGCTGTTCTCAACACTGCTGTTAGTCAGCATTCTGCTGTTCGAAAGCCCAATCTGGACAGGCATCTCTCACTCTTTTCTGTCTCACGCTCTCTAGATTTCACTCTCTTTCCTTTGCCTTTGGTGTTGTACACAGTTTTTCCTGTACCACGTCCCTGGAGTAGGGCCAATCATCGACACTCAACAGGGCTGTCAAACTCAATTGTGCAGATATGGCTGCTGAAAACTGGCATGACAGGAGCCTTAGCCAGAGAAACCGCCGCCTCCCTCACTTTCTTTATGTTCTTTTAAAAGCTAAACCAGACAGGACTGCCTGGACCTGTTGCACCCGTTACATGATTTTATTTTGCTAAAATATGCAGTTCATATGGATTACAATAAGCTGATGATGATGATTTTTACCCTCCAGTCGAAATCGACCCTGGGTCACTCTGTGGATCGTTACAGATCCCAGAGTATTTCGGCAAGTTCATTTTACAGGGT
>JAOTRQ010000008.1:224731-235899 GCA_028565875.1 Hoplisoma paleatum | reverse complement strand
GTAAAACTTCACAAATGTGTATCCCGGTCTAAATGGTATTTTTAGTCAACTATTAGTCGATTAGTTGGAGTAAATGACGACCTCTGGTCGACCAGCAAAATCCTTGGTTGTGGACAGCCCTAAACTCAACTGAAATTTTTATTTACTTTTATATTGTTTATTTTACACATTTGAGCTACATAGGTTCCTAAGATCATGCGTATAGCTGTTACATGTGTGTTTACCATCATGTAATGTAAAGGCAGCTGCCTCATAAACAAAAGTGCTACATCACAGTTTTTTGTTTCTTAGCATCAGTTCACTGGGCCATCTGTTTAGTGGTCTCCATGCTTAGGTTAAAAAAACTCAGCAGGATGTAAATTGGTCGAGATGAGAAGATGTAATCCAAGACCCACCATAAAAGTTCTGATCTGAATATAAAATCAACTAAAAAACAGGGTTCATGGTCCTCAATTTCCTTCGTGATTAATAAACTATCTATCTCTATCCATCTCAATTAAACAAGCCTGTCTGTTGGCTTAGCGGCATCATAATAAGCCCCAACTTCAGAATCCCCAAAGTTTATTTTGACTCTAGCATTGAAGGCCAGGATGTTAATGATGAAACGGTGATTTGGAGCTGCCTTGTTGAAATTTAAACTGCTAAATTACAGAAAGTAAGAAAAATAATGCAGCCATATGGAAGTTTGATTATGTGATTTAAAATCTTGGCTCTGGGTTGGTGTCCGTACACGGCAACAACCCAAAAATGCAAATAAGCTGTTATGAAACAGCTCAGTCATTGCAAAAGCTATTCCAAAAACATAACTAAGTTCAAAGTTTTGATCTCAGTCTCAGTGAGAGTATTTTGGCTGTAATAATAAGTCAGGTCACAAAACAAAATGACCAGGTAAAGTGAATAAAGTCCAATCTGATAATTGCCTAAAGCGTTTTGGCAGGTATCATCACCTGAAGAAGACCGATATAGCGGCTCGTTTGTAATCAAGCACCAGTCGTGCCTAGAGAATATGTTTATGTACCTAAAGCATATTTTAACATTTGCACATTTATGCACTCTAAAGATGTCTGGCTTAATTATTTTGTTTTGTTTGTCGATTAAATGTCCGATACTTCATTTTTACATAATTTTGAAAGTTTAGAAGTCTTTATATGTTATTATAAAGAATACACACACAGCATAACAGCAAACACTACCCTCCCAAAGAATTATAATAAGACCCATCAAAAGTACAATAACAACCAAGAAAAATACTATGTTCGTTGTGTTCATTGTGAATGTCAATATGTCGACATATTTGTCTTTTTATTGCTTATTTCTCATAAAAAAATCTAACATTCTGCACCATACAGTAGATGTGATACAATCTGTAGTAAAATAAAAAACATCAGACGTAAATCCCCTACACATCGTACTCTCAGTGATGGAGTGCTACATATGGCGACATCTTTTAGGCCAGGGTCACCAACTGTGGTGCCCGCGGAAAGCAGGTCACCCAAAAGGACCTCATGAGGCCTGTTCTCAAAATAGCTGCATATTTTGCATATTGATATTTATTTGTTTCCTACTTGTTAAATTATTGATGAAAATTATTGTGAGAAATCATTTAAATGATCAGCATCTTCACATAGATGAATATCATTCATTATTAATCGTAACATGTAATTAAAGGTTATAAATTTGTGATTTCACAAGTGTGTATCAAATTGGTAGCCCTTCGCATTAGTTGGTACCCAAAAAGTAGCTCTCAGTTTCAAAAAGGTTGGTGACCCCTGGTCTAGAAGTTAAAATAGATTTATTTGGTTGAGGTAGGCTGATGTCCTGTGAGAAATTGGTGCCCTGTCCAATCCACCTAGTACCTTAAGATTTTATTAAGTTTTAATTGTGCAGTTAATCTTGACATTTTACACTGTTTGTTACTCTTATTACAGTTGTAACAGAAAAAATGTATTCAAATGATTGTGATGATTAAATGATCATTAAATGCACAACCTCTTTTAACAAAAAGAACAAAGCAGTCTATGACAAATCGTAAAAACCAGCTAATGCTCTTACCTGTTCTGTCGTGGCAGATGGAAGCAAAGCTTTGTTAAACTGATTGCCCTGGTCCGATGACACATAGATAACCCTAAAAGAACCCTGCGCAGATACACATGACATTTAAAATTTGTTAATGTCTACTATATCCAAATATTAAAACAATTAGCCAAAAAGCAAACAAAAACCCCAGATAAAAACACTTAACAAATAAATACTTTATGACAAAAACTATGTAAATAGTGAATCATGTGACCAATGGACATATCAAAATCATGTGTATATTACTGTATATCATTGCCACTGTAACTCCCCATATCTTAATTCCATTGAGAAATTGGGTCAGTCTTTTTAAAAAAATAGACAAGTATGATATGCCACTATTCAAAACTTTGCTCAGAATCTTATATCCAAAAGTATTTGCTTAAATTGGACGTATTTGTCAAATAAAAATGTAAAAACATTGGTAATACTTATAAAAGTACTTAATACTGCCATTTACACATTAAACAAAATGTTTTGAAAAACATTTTCACCAACCGGTTTCTCCATGACAGAGATAAATAAGAACTTCCCAATGTAGCCAAAGGAAAATATGTTTCTTGCAATAGTAGTAAAAGTCAGGCCCAGGTCCTCTGTTCTTCTCAAATGAAGTTCTCCTCGTTGACCTGCCTCTACTAAAAATAGCAATTAATTTTCTTTAGTAATATGTTGTATTTGAGTAATTTCAACAAATAAAAGAAACAATCTCACCTGTATCAGTAGGGCTATAACTGAGAAATAGGATATTACCAGGTCCCCTTTAAACATACACATACATCACTTTAAACAATGATCAAGTTGCATGATGGTTAGTCCACCACAGGTTGCATGGTACTAGTTAGCCCACCACCACTGTGATCTGGGTATGAATCTCAGCTGTCCTCTCAGTACTGTCAGAGATGTTACTGTCTTATGTTTACAACTAGAATAGGACTATCTAAAACCCAGACCAGTTAAACTGTAGTAGTAACTTTTAAACTACTCATTAATTATTAATGGCTTCTTAAGTGATTAGGATCAAATTAGTCATCCCAAAAGTGCAAAAAAAATATCTCAAAAATTACAAAAACATAATTTTGAAACAAGAAAGTGAAAATTAGTATTTAATATAATCTGTAGGAAAATATGAATATAGAATTTTATTCTATTTTATTCTTATTTTACTTATAGAACTACTCTTTTTCAGAATAATGATTTTACACACAGCAATAAGAATCCTTTGTATCAAACCAAATTCATTTAGTGAAACACAGATATACACATATTAGGGGTTAGTGAGGAACATGCCTGTTGCAATGGACAACCCTAGTCACAGTATCTAGCAGTTATTGCTTTGGTGCTATGACTGCCCAGGCCATGACTGCCCCCACAATGGAAATTATATCTTTGTAATTGAGATAGCATATTTGTTTTGTCATTTGTTAGTTTAGTGATTAACAAATATGTTGGTCAGCTAAACATCTGAAAAATTTATCATTTAATTAAAGTAATGTAAGTTAGCTACTAGTATGAGTATAATAAAAAGCTGTGTTTAACTCACCACATGAAAGAGTAAACTCCTTCATGGATTTTAGTCCACTTGTTTCCAAAATCATGTGAAAGCCATAGACCCCCCTGTAAAATGTTTAAAACACTTTGCATGAAAAACACATTTATAAATAATTAATCATTATATAAATTATGGAACAAATCTACAATTTACTGAGTACAGTAAAGCAATTCAATAATTACTTCACACAAAATAGTTTGATCTAAAGTTTACAAATGCTTTTATTGTGCCCATTCAAATGAATATACTGTTTTTCAACCCTTACACGAATAATTATTATCTATTCATACAATTTCATTGCAATGTATTCATCATAAGATAATCAAATTGGTCAGTTTGGTGATAAGAATAGATACTTTCCTTAACATGTGGGCAGTGAAAGAACATGTCAGACAGGTTGAAGTGCAATAATTACAAACCCAGGACTTGCCCAGGACTCTATCTGGTACATGCTATGCCACCTAGATAGGTTGTACTAATATTATTATTAATTGCACAAAAGGACACAACAGTCATTACAAGTAGAAAAAACAGTCAACAATTGCACTGGTGTGGTTTATCAAAAAATAAAACTAAACTCACATCTGTGCTGATGTCCAACAGACAGTCTGTGCTGTGGAGATGAAAGGAAATGGGCTGAGATGGGTGAAATGGCAGTTGCACTGATCTGAATGTAATTCCTGAGTCCACAGAGGTAAATATTACTCCACCTCGGCCTTTGATAATTGGCATGTCAGCTGTCAAAATCACCTATGTAAACATAAAAAGCTTTTAAAATGTATTTATTAAAACTAATATGATATATGTTTGTTTTTGTGATTTTTAGCCAGGGTTTGGGTAGGCCAGGTCTTACACAGAGAGAGAGAGAGCGCAAAAATGGAAATACAGTGCCTAAACCACAAAACGCACCCAACCGCATTAGAAACAATGATAATTTAGATATACACGGACCAGCCAGAACACCACCAGGATTTAACTAAGCAAGTAGCTAATAAATGCCATTTACTGCATGGAACAAGTTGTTTACCCAAATTTTTGCAGTAAGTAACTTCTCTCTTTTTTTATCAAAGAAATGATTAATAATGATTAATAGTGAAAGTGAGAGCATTTTCAGATATACAATGCAAAGGGACCTTAAACGATTGCAACTGCTTGAAATTGAGGCTAACCAGCACATTTGGCTCATATCTGGAGCATTGAAAGCAGGTTCCAATGAGTGATCCAATGAGTCTAGAATTATCTTGTTCCAGAGTGATGGCTGCATCAGCTTAAGAATAAAAGCAATTTAAGTGATGTATTCACTATGCCTAGTAACTACTGTACAAACCTATGGGGGTTCTGTAAAAGTTGATGAACTTTCCAAGATGACAATGCTAGGATTAATTTGGCTCATAGAGCATAAGACATTTTCACACATGGATTGGCCACCACATAGTCCAGATCTGAACCGAACTGAAAATATTTGGGATTTGCTGAAGAAAAGACACTGTCCAAATGTCCCATTTTCAATACAGGATCTTGGGGAAAACAATTATGTACCAGATGGAGGACCAACAGAATATTGGAGAGTGTGAACTTTTTGTTTGCCAGGCAGTGTAATTTTAAACTAGCAAAGTTGTGAAGTATAATAAATATTGTCAGACCTTTGGACTTATTTGGGTTATCAGAAAAAAATACAAATTACAAAAGAGGAAATAAGCATGCATATTTTTTTTACTACACAATAAAAAAATATTTTACATTAACACTAAAAACTTAGAAGTTAACTCATATCTAAGTTTACTATCTTTCCAATACAAGTAGTTAAATTGTTTTTTACCTGCAGTGAATTCCCAGGACCTACACATATCCCAAAGTCTTTTCTTATGAAGGAACTGTTAATAGCACGGGATATATCATGAAATGATTTCCCATAGTCATCACTATGACATAACAAACAATAAAACACCAATTAATAATTATTGGCCAAGAACAACTGGAAAATACAGTCGAATTTTTATGAACTTCTGAACTGGACATTCCATTTCAGTATAATGGGCACTCGTGTTGAAGCGGACATTAACCATTCCACGTAATTTTGGAATGTGTCTATGTAACTTAGTGACTATACAGTCATTTGTGAGGTAATTATGATAATAATAATGACAAAATTTAAAGCTAACGATGTCATTATTGCAAAGGTGCCTACATACTTTGGGCAACATAATGTACACTGTAGATCTGATATGAACAAAATTAAATAAACACAACAACACAGATACATATTTCTATGTACTAACCTCCTGTAAAGTCGGCTAGAACCACCTTCATAAAAAGACTCCAGCGGAGCACTGATTGTGGACAGCACTAAAATGACCTGCCAGAAAATGAAAACAAACAAAGTATAATACTTTCCACTGAAGCATTGCCTGGCCAACTGCAATTGAATAAAAGGTTTGCAAGTTCTTCGAAAGAACTCTTCTCATTAAAGAATTGGTATGTAAGAAATGCGTTCCAAGTAATCATTAAATGGCTGAGATATGTCACCAGACATTAAGGAATCAATGTCATTTCAACATTAACAACGCTGACAGTAGTTGTCCTGCCAGAAAATTTACGTTTGAAAAGCATTTGAAAACCTTTCTGACGTAATATAAAATTTCTGACCCAAATATGATTTGCTATGATTCTCAAATGTGTTGTGAAAAGCCAGAAACAAAGCAATGGCATGGTTAAGATGATTTTAAACAAACTACATAGCTGAAAGCAGATAATAATTCAGATAATAATATTGCATATAATATTGAATAATATTTTTCACTGGAGAGGTACTAAATTCTCTGTAGTGTAGAATTTCACACAGTTTTGTGAATAAGAAACTTATTTGCAGTGTTTATGGCAGCCAGCAGTACAAAACATGTTCCATAGTTAAAAAAATGTAGTTTCTTATTTTTGTTATAGTGTTTGAATAATAATAATAATTTATTATTGAGACTTTTGCATGCCCCATTTAAAAGCCATAAGACAAAAACCAAAATGTGTGAGTATGAAAGAAACATATTCTAAAAAACATAGACATTTTCATAATATGTAAGGAACTTCCTCCTCGGGCTTGCCTCTGGCCACGCCTCCTTCCACTCCCTGGATTTCCACCTGATGAGACGCGCACCTGGGCCCGTATTTATCAAACTTCTTAATATTACTCTTAAGAATGCTGCTAAGAATGGACTTAAGTCTAAAATTATTCTTAGTTAAAAGCTGAGACTAAAAATGATTTATTAAGCCTATCCATCTCACTTTAAGCAAAGTGTAGGAGTAATTCTTAAGTGTCAGTCTAAGAGCTAATTTACAACACCTGTCAGTGCCGCAAAGCTGATTCTGTGATTATGTCATTTCCAAACCCCAGGCAAGAACCAATCACTGCATCGGATTTCAAGCGTAAGACTATTTCATGAGGAATTTCAAGATCAAAGTTAAATACTTTCACATTTAAGGTGAAAGGTATGAATGGTGCAATTATTATTTTTGTGAACATTATCTGGAATAGAATAGAATAGAAATACTTTATTAATCCCCGGGGGGAAATTGCAGAAATAAAATAAAACACTGTATTCACGTTGTTGTTTATAAATAATACAATAAAAACAAGACTTCACGTTGTTGCAATCATTTAATTGTTGGTGACAAATTTAAACAGGTGCTAGGCTGATTAGACAATTTGTCATGTGCATTTAAAAGCTTTCATTGATGCTGTGATCAGCCATGGATTGTAAAAGGAAACCGAAAGCCATGGATTGTAAAAGGAAACCGAAGCATCAGCACATTTTTTTATTCAGCTGGGATGGTGTTGCTGTGTGTAGTTGATGGTGAGATGACATTTCTGACTAAGTCATTGACAAAAAAGATTCCTGCTCTGTCCAGTCTATATCGTTTAATTAACTGAATTAAGACATTCTTCCGCTCTTAAAAGGTTCACACACGTCTTTGTCTTCTCAGTGCCATCTCTCCCCCCCCCCCCGGTGTCGACTCTTAACAACGTAAGAGACCTATGGAGCAGTCTCAACTTTTCGAGAGAAAAAGAGTGATTCTTAGACTTCAGAGTTTTGATAACTGGCACTTACACTTACAACTCCAAAATTCCTCGCTAAGAAGTTTGATAACTACGGGCCCTGGTCTTTAACCTAACACAATACTGAATAACTAACTTGTATATGTAAAGCCTTAAAAGAAAGTTTTTACAGTGCAGATTCAGTGTGTTAGTGCATTTGATTTCAACATTTTTTGACACTCAAGTATGCTTTAGGGTATAAATGGTAAGCAACTTTTGAGGAACCTTTAAAACTTTTAATTGATTTTCAGAAAGACACACCCCAACAATTTCAAATGTTTTGGTAAAAACCTGACTTGACAACCACGTGCTGTTGAAACCTTTTTGAGCAATGTATATGTCTTGTATATGTAGCTGGTATAATAGCTGACCAATCCACAATTGTAAAAATAATTTATAATCACTAATGAAGGTTTGTTTCTTCTTATGCAAATATGTTCCATGGGTAGCCCTAGTAACATAGATATGATTTGCTCCTAGTAGGCGTTCAGTGGGGTAACACTCAATCAGTGTGAGTAGAGTGCTTGCTTATACTTTCTAGGTGATCTTATTTTGCAGGTAAGCGACTGCAAATGGCATAGCTATTGATGATTTTGTTGGATTTGATACTGATGATGTATTTCACACTAATGAACGCTCTTTTACAGCATACAGTTTAAGCTAAGTGCTAAGTAAAACAGGATGTGCAGAGCAATAAACTCATGAATACATTAGATGAAGCAACAGTGGCGAGAACAACAAAAATAGATTCACACTCTACATCTTCATCAATGGTCAACCAATGCTTTTTGCATCTGTAATAACTGCAGATATGCTAATCAACATACCCAATAACCTTGTTACTGCTCTTTAACAACCATTGTGATGACATCTTTAGTTTCCAAAAACAAGTAATAAGGTGGGTCACCAAATTTCTGCAGAATCGATTGAGGAATTATTTCATAGCAGTACATTAGTCAGCACATTTGACAAAAGCAGTGTAGAAAAATACTTGGTAATATTTTAATGCAAAATTTACATACATGATTTTGGCTTTCATGCAGATGACTGTGCCATGTGACTGTGAAATGAATCTTTTTTATTTATTGAATATGCTGTAACATTTAGAATTTAAACAAGCATGTTCTCAGATCCTAAAAGTGGAAAGATTGAAACTAGCCAGTACATTTTACAGCAAATTATGTGATTCAAAAATCTTTATCCTGTTTTATATTTACATTAAAACCCTTCAGGTAGGTGGTAGATGTAGCTTCAATTTTTTTTATCATTTAATTTTTGTGTGGTTTAACGACAACCAGCACTTAAAAAAAAGTTACATCTGATTTTGTGAAATCAGGTACAGCCCTAACCATATTATAAATTATGGTTCTTTCCAAACTTTCTTTCTAAAACAATTTATGTTTTCTCCCTTTTTCCTCTGTAATGTCTTTATTCTATTGTTGTATCTTTTTAATGCCACCAGATTGTGATGGCAAGACGCCAAACCTGCAGCTCTTGTGATGTGTTCCTGGTACTGACCACTGCAGTGGTCAGTATCTACAAAAGTGTTTCGAAGACACAACAGTGATTAAACCAGATGTTATGGGTAGTCAAGGTTTATCAAGCTATGATATAAGAAGTTACTGCTGCTTTAAACAGAAAGGTATATTTGACAAAACCAAAAATGCTCTCATGTTGTGAGCATTGTTATTAATAAAGGAACAGTTCTCATGAAAATAGATGCTATACTGATCAGTAAACATGCAAATTACTTTGTACTTAATTTCAGAGGCATCCATTATATAAAATGTATATTTTGAACATTACATTAAAAACACTTAAAGTCATCACTGTACGATATGACCTTGACCGTGGTCACTGTCTGGAAGTTCTGGAAGACTTATTCCAAGTACTAGCTCTCACTTTTACTTTAACCTTGGTGTATATAATCGATTTGTTCAAGGTGTTTTCAAAATGCGCACCAAGTATCTCAGGTACTCCCAACACAACACAGCTTTAAATTGTCATTTTACCCTCACCTTTAAAGCATGAAATGTGCTCATTCTCGTAGGTCTACAAGGTCAAGGCTAGATATTTTTGTCTATGGTAATCAACAATTTAATTAAAAAAAGCCTTCAGAGACTAGGAAAAAACAGAATGTGTGTTAATATGGGTAGCTGTGTTGAGTCTGGCTCCTCAGGAAAAAGTCAGAGCTAACAGAAGTAAGCGAGTTCTATAATTAATAGTATCTCTACCCTACTGCATGATGAGGGTGGCTAATGAGCGAGAGCCAAAAAAGAAAGAAAGGGCACTGAAGGAAAAAGAGGACTTTCCTACATGGCTGGGCGGGCCTGCCCTCCTCTCTTTTCTTGGCGGCGCTCAGCTTCCGCTTTGTAATTGTGCAATTAGTGCCACAGCCTGGTTTTCATACATCACAAATGGCTGCGTAGAGGTATTAGCAAGCAGAAAAGTTCCAGCCTGGAGGGCTAGGCTTGGAGCCGGGCATTAGGGCCAGCGTTTTAGAAAATGCGAGCCAATTTATCATGATCGGTTCTTTCGCAACCACCCACTTGCCATGTCTTTCAGCCTGACCTTGCACTGTGTTGGCTCGAGGTTCAATTTGCTCATTGTTACTTGCTTGCATAATTTCACTAGCTGCCACAGACACATACAGAGACTTCTGCACTCACGTATGCGCACCCACTCATTTAGAAGCCAACAATTTTTTCCCCTACAAGTGATTGCTGCTACTGCCACTTCTCTCCTTCTGTCACCATCTCTCTCCCACACTCTTGCAGCAAATCCACTCATTCATATGCCATGGCTAAACGGTATTCATTTGTAAGATGGCAAGCTGTATAACACCAGTAATTCCTCCTAACCAATTCCCTGCTTTCTCTCCTTTAGCTGTCATAAGCGAGTGCATTAGAGGCAGCAAAGAGAAATCCTCTGCCATTCTTTTGCTGTCACCAGTGCGTCATACCCTTCTCGATGGGTGCAGGTTGCCACGACAAGGCTCTTACAATGCATGCCTATTCACTTGAGCGATTCCTTTCTTTTTCCCTCCCTGCTCTGGCTAGCCCTCTTCTTCCCTGGCTAACTCTCTTCTCCTTTGTGAAATATCTTACTGGGCTTTGGGGTGCTAAGACTCGGGAGACTCTGGATCTTTTTCGACCTGCCACCGGATCAGTCTCTTTTTTACCCACTTATCTGCGATCTTTAAGCATGCTTAGAAATGTCTCTGCTCTCGACTCCTCCCCTTGCTCTGCCGTGCTTTCTTTCCTGCATTCTGTTCTTTTGGGATTTGGTTCAAAAGGACCCCTGCAAGGTTGAGGTAAAGGGTCCAGCATCAACCAATCTTTTAAAAATTTCCACCTTATACTGAAATCATAATAACAGGAAATCTGGCAAAGTTGTCTGATGCTGCTTGATGCCATGTCACACAGAGGCTTGATGGGCACCAATGTCAGACATATA